>OZ010668.1:8051031-8246031 GCA_963932185.1 Troglohyphantes excavatus
TTGTTATTTTGCAAGCATTGATATGGGGAGATTTTGTTTTGAAATGTTCATCGTGTTATATAATCAAAATTCAAAAATATAGAAAAATATAGTTTATACTGCCGATTGAATTTTGCAAAGTGAAATATTTGTTTTATTTTGTTAAAATTGGCATGATTTTCTTAAAAGGAAGAATAAATCGTACATAATATTGTTGGTATACAAATATTGAAATTGTTTTTATGTCTTTTGGAGAATATATCGACTGAGGATTATTACCGCTTATTCAAGATAAAAAAGGATTTCTTGCAAGATATGTGTTCTTTTTCAGATATCTCATAAAGTTGAATATCCCAAACTTCAATTTAACCTTATAATACTAAGCTTATGTAAAGTGAGTGAGATAATGATAAAATTTACACTTAGTTAGTAATTTACTTGCTAGTATTCTACTTGCTAGCGCAACCTTTAGAGCAAAAATATTTCACATATATATTTAAATAAACTTTTATAATAGAATAAATATATTATAAGAATATATATTATAATTATAAGAATATATATTATAATTATAAGAATATATATTATAATTATAAGAATATATATTATAATTATAAGAATATATATTATAATTATAAGAATATATATTATAATTATAAGAATATATATTATAATTATAAAAATATATATTATAATTATAAGAATATATATTATAATTATAAGAATATATATTATAATTATAAGAATATATATTATAATTATAAGAATATATATTATAATTATAAGAATATATATTATAATTATAAGAATATATATTATAATTATAAGAATATATATTATAATTATAAGAATACATATTATAATTATAAGAATATATATTATAATTATAAGAATATATATTATAATTATAAGAATATATATTATAATTATAAGAATATATATTATAATTATAAGAATATATATTATAATTATAAGAATATATATTACTTGAAAGAAGCCTATTATACGAGTGTGCCTGCTATAACATTAAAAAAAAAAATCAAAGAATTAATGCGTTATTCATAATTAAATTTTGAACTTTTTTTAGGAATATAATAGTTGTATGTTATTGAAGGACAAATTTGAAATAACGGGACTTTCCAGCTTTTTTGTATAGTTTACTGTACCAATTTACCTGGGACCCGAGATAGGCTGGTTGGAAGATCTTCTAATTGCTGAGTTATGTACTCGAATTTCGTCATATGAGTGTAAAGAACTTGTAATCGTGGGTTTTGAGTTTCGCTTGTCGTCGTCCATCAAAACATCCGCCATGTAGAGGAGATTGGTGTGCGTTAAATCTGATTTGGCTAAATGTCTAGTTTTAGGTGTGTGGGGAACAAATGCTGGTGATACATTGTAAAGAAAATTTACTTAAAAATGAGTATCTGAACATACTCGTTTTTCTTTGAGTATAATTGCGTTGAGTACAATTAAATGAGCGATGACGTACTCAAATTTAAGTGATCGTACGATCTCTAAAATGAGCAGTGTGATTTAATATTGCTAATCTCAGCTTCTATTCAAGTCATCTTAACAAAGCGACCTGATTTACTTAAAAAAGTTGTTCAGAAGATGGTTTCCCCACAACATTTGATGTCGATTGCTGAAATGGAAACTGAGTTATTTTATTTTCCATTCTTTTGACACACCTTTTTAATATTTTCTCTGTTTATAATTTCCACAAGTTGCCCTGATAGTGTTTTTTATAAATATCTGAATTAAATAAAAATAAAGGCTTGTGTTACCAATGAAAACGTAAACAAGTTTATAAAACTATTGTAATTCTACAATTTTTTTTCCGAAGAGAAATTGGACTTTAAACGAAAAAAAAAATCGAATTTTATTCCGTAACGGTCGAAAAGCTCCTCTGCGGAGATTCCACTGCATTAATACATGTCTCCGACCTCTGAGGGTTAAAACGCATTTCCCCACCTAAGCCTACTTTAAGTAAGAACTCCGTCACTTTACACCTCATCACCCACCGCACTCGATTATCGCACCCAGAGCAAAAATCGACAAGTTCATTCGATTCGCGTATTAAATCGAGTTTTCTCGGATAAATCGAGTGCAATGGTGACTCGGGCCACTTTTACCCGCCATCCAATCCACAATCCCCGAACGAAGTTTATCTGTTGGGAACACGCATTGTCCATTAGTGGTCAATGCTCCAAATTGGAGATAAGACGATTTAATACGAAAAACTAAACACAGTTTTAGGCCAAAGAATAACACAAGGATTGGGATCTGTAGGGGAAAAAGGAACTTAGAAGGGTCTTAATTACTATCTAAGTTTTCTTTAAAGTAACATGCGAAACTTAATTGCTATAGAAGAAGCTCCTTTGGTTTAAAGTATTTTAAACGCATTCTTTTTTTTATGTATATTTAAAGACTTGTATAGTGTTAAAGTGTATGCTGAAGTAATGTTAATTAAAAGCTGTCTGGTTTCTTTCGTGAACGATTAATTTCTAAGACAATAGGGGTTTGGAGTTTTAAAGGTCGATTTGTTTGGAAGATTTATGATGCGTTTGAGAAAGGATACATATTTTGTAAGCAAAAATACTGTTAAATATAATAGTGATTATGAATAATATTTTAAGGAAACTAATTTTTTATTAACTTAAATTAAACATTGTCTCTAAAATAATAAAAAAATTTCAATTACAATTTTTTTTTGTAGCAAGCAAATTTTTTTTTTCGATGTTAACGCTCAAGAAGATGTCAACTAGTGCCTGTTATATTTGGGTGGCTTAAATGTCAAGTGCACTGTAATAAAAATGTATTTAAAAATGAGTACCTGAACCTACTCGTTTTTCTTTGAGTACAATTGCATCGTAAAGAAGCGATGATCGTAAAGAAGCAAATGTACTCTTAAAAAATGAGCAGTGGGATCTAATTTTGCTTATTTTAGCTGTTCAAGCCATCGTAACAAAGCGATCTGACAAACTTAAAATAGGTGTTCAAAAGATGGTTTTCCCACATTATTTGATGTCGATTGCTTAAATGGAATGAGTTATTACTGCTCAATTATCTTGATTCCCATGCCCTTGGCAAAATTTCTTCTGTTTATACTGTCTACTACAGCGGATTAGGCACTGGACTGCGGTCCCTTTAGGACCTGGGTTCGATTCCCGGTAAGTCTTAGTTGTAATTGTCGACATTTATTAAAAGTGATTTATGAAGGCAGCCTATGTAGGCAAGCCACTGCTCTATTTATTCATTGTATTCATTTTTGAGTACATACCCTTTTCAAAATTGAAACGTATGTATTCGGAGCTAGTATAAACATTGAATGTAATAAAAAATTGAGTGCATTTCACTTATGAATAGAGATTCGTCGCCACGCTCAGAAATAACTACATAAATTTGTTTAGATTACTGCGATCGCCAAGGCTGCTTTCGTCATATTTGACAATATTTTCTTCATTTAATCACATGACCTATGATGAAACAATAATCTGCAAAATTTTAGCGAAAATAATTTACTCAGTTTTTTTAAGGCCCTTTTCTGTGGACATATTTCCTCATTTTTGACGAAAGTAATTTAGTCGGATTCCTTTACGTCACTTTTCAGTGCCTCATTTTTGACGAAAGTAATGTAGTCGGATTCCTTTACGTCCCTTTCCCTTTTCATTGAATTTATAGTTCATACGATATTTAAGGAATAAACATTCAAAATGGGTTCTGTTCAAAATTTCTAAAATATAATTATCACATCTCTGAGTTCGTTTCCAAAACACGTTTTGTCCCATAGAAATAAATGAGCAAATGTTGAAATATGTGTACGAATCTATGCCAGGGCCGGATTAAGGCATAGGTTACATAGGCTGTAGCCTAGGGCACCGCACAATACACACATAAAAGCAACTTGCGAAAAAAATTATTTGGAAGGACGATTATCCAAATCCTAATGAAAATAGTATACTACAATATTTTTACAAAGAAGAAATAATCTATTTTATTAACAGATTTGTACAATGTAAACATACTCTAATAATTTTGTGTTCTTTAAAAAATATTTTTAATTTATGATAATTACAATGGCATTTTTTTATTATTATTATTTGGAAAATCAATTGTTTTTATCTTTCTTTCATTTTTATTTTGCTCAGAGCCATTTGAGGGTATTAAAAAGACAAGTGCAATATTTAATTATCGTTCTCGTAGACTTCAGAATGCCATTGCAAATAGAGATTCCTTGAAACCGTTGAAATTTTGTAAGATAGTACTGGAATGTATCCTAACTTCTTCTGTACTCTTAAAATTGTTTTAATTTTGCAGAGTTCTGGAATATATAATTTTTAAATCATGATAATTACAATTACATTGTTTTATTATTCTTATTTGGAAAATCAATTGTTTTTATCTTTCTTTCATTTTTATTTTGCTCAGAGCCATTTGAGGGTATTAAAAAGACAAGTGCAATATTTAATTATCGTTCTCGTAGACTTCAGAATGCCATTGCAAATAGAGATTCCTTGAAACCGTTGAAATTTTGTAAGATAGTACTGGAATGTATCCTAACTTCTTCTGTACGCTTAAAATTGTTTTAATTTTGCAGAGTTCTGGAATATATAATTTTTAAATCATGATAATTACAATTACATTGTTTTATTATTCTTATTTGGAAAATCAATTGTTTTTATCTTTCTTTCATTTTTATTTTGCTCAGAGCCATTTGAGGGTATTAAAAAGACAAGTGCAATATTTAGTTATCGTTCTCGTAGACTTCAGAATGCCATTGCAAATAGAGATTCCTTGAAACCGTTGAAATTTTGTAAGATAGTACTGGAATGTATCCTAACTTCTTCTGTACGCTTAAAATTGTTTTAATTTTGCAGAGTTCTGGAATATATAATTTTTAAATCATGATAATTACAATTACATTGTTTTATTGTTTTTATTTGGAAAATCAATTGTTTTTATATTTCTTTCATTTTTATTTTGCTCACAGCCATTTGAGGGTATTAAAAAGACAAGTGCAATATTTAATTATGACTCTCATAGACTTCAAAATACCAATGCACCTTGAGATTCCTTGAAACCGTTGAAATTTTGTAAGATAGTACTGGAATGTATCCTAACTTCTTCTGTACGCTTAAAATTGTTTTAATTTTGCAGAGTTCTGGAATATATAATTTTTAAATCATGATAATTACAATTACATTGTTTTATTATTCTTATTTGGAAAATCAATTGTTTTTATCTTTCTTTCATTTTTATTTTGCTCAGAGCCATTTGTGGATGATAAAAAAAGACGAGTGTAATATTTTATTATGACTCTCATAGACTTCAAAATACCATTGCATCTTGAGATTCCTTGAAACCGTTGAAATTTTGTATCCTAACTTCTTCTGTACGCTTAAAATTGTTTTAATTTTGCAGAGTTCTGGAATATATAATTTTTAAATCGTGATAATTACAATTACATTGTTTTATTGTTTTTATTTGGAAAATCAATTGTTTTTATATTTCTTTCATTTTTATTTTGCTCACAGCCATTTGAGGGTATTAAAAAGACAAGTGCAATATTTAATTATGACTCTCATAGACTTCAAAATACCAATGCACCTTGAGATTCCTTGAAACCGTTGAAATTTTGTAAGATAGTACTGGAATGTATCCTAACTTCTTCTGTACGCTTAAAATTGTTTTAATTTTGCAGAGTTCTAGAATATATAATTTTTAAATCATGATAATTACAATTACATTGTTTTATTATTCTTATTTGGAAAATCAATTGTTTTTATCTTTCTTTCATTTTTATTTTGCTCAGAGCCATTTGAGGGTATTAAAAAGACGAGTGCAATATTTAATTATGACTCTCATAGACTTCAAAATACCAATGCACCTTGAGATTCCTTGAAACCGTTGAAATTTTGTAAGATAGTACTGGAATGTATCCTAACTTCTTCTGTAAGCTTAAAATTGTTTTAATTTTGCAGAGTGTCGTAGGGATTGTGGTTGCGGTTAGTCACGGCAACCATCTGTCGTAGGGATTGGTTAGTACATTTTTTTTGGACTGCGTTGTGTTATTTTTTTTGTATCTTTATGAATAATGTTGTCTTGCAAAAATACATACATACAAATAACGTTACTTTTAAAACGGTGTTTTATTGACACATCAAATAATTAAATAGGAGAAACTTATGGTTGGGGAATTATGTGCAATAATGAACTACTGACTCACGTGTACCGGTGGGGAGAGTTCCGTCTGAGGCGATTTAGCTGGTTGTTTGGGGTGTAGATGACCGGCTACCAGGGGCGTTACCATAAAATGTGGATTCTGACGTCTGGTGTCATGGCATCAGGGACTTTTCCTTCTCCAGGGGCTCGTCTGGTTCCGCAGCTCAGTGGCGTTGGTATGAAGTGGGAGCGCTGCCGTCTGGTGTCATGGCTTTCGGGACTTTTCCCTCTCGGCGCATGAGGACGGTACTTGTTAGAGTAAAAATTGCTCGTCTTTCTTGGGCAATGGCAAAGTCGAAAAGAAAAAAAGATGTGGGAAACCTTGAATTTCCCACGGTGGTGTCTTGGGGTGGGGGTTGCAATTCTACATAAATTACTAAACCCACCACTTGGAATTCGCTCCGCCCTTCTTGGTCACCCCTCCTGGCCAATCCTGGCATGGTTGTAAAAATGGCTCAGTGACGAAACTCTCCTCACATTGTTACCCCGTCATAAAACCGGCGACCGCCAGTCTAGCCATCTGACCAAATTGCACAAAGTACAAAATAGGTCAGATCCCTATATAAAAATTGCAACGTGTGACAGCACACTGTCACACAGAGTTCTGGAATATATAATTTTTAAATCATGATAATTACAATTACATTGTTTTATTATTCTTATTTGGAAAATCAATTGTTTTTATCTTTCTTTCATTTTTATTTTGCTCAGAGCCATTTGTGGATGATAAAAAAAGACGAGTGTAATATTTTATTATGACTCTCATAGACTTCAAAATACCATTGCATCTTGAGATTCCTTGAAACCGTTGAAATTTTGTATCCTAACTTCTTCTGTACGCTTAAAATTGTTTTAATTTTGCAGAGTTCTGGAATATATAATTTTTAAATCGTGATAATTACAATTACATTGTTTTATTGTTTTTATTTGGAAAATCAATTGTTTTTATATTTCTTTCATTTTTATTTTGCTCACAGCCATTTGAGGGTATTAAAAAGACAAGTGCAATATTTAATTATGACTCTCATAGACTTCAAAATACCAATGCACCTTGAGATTCCTTGAAACCGTTGAAATTTTGTAAGATAGTACTGGAATGTATCCTAACTTCTTCTGTACGCTTAAAATTGTTTTAATTTTGCAGAGTTCTAGAATATATAATTTTTAAATCATGATAATTACAATTACATTGTTTTATTATTCTTATTTGGAAAATCAATTGTTTTTATCTTTCTTTCATTTTTATTTTGCTCAGAGCCATTTGAGGGTATTAAAAAGACGAGTGCAATATTTAATTATGACTCTCATAGACTTCAAAATACCAATGCACCTTGAGATTCCTTGAAACCGTTGAAATTTTGTAAGATAGTACTGGAATGTATCCTAACTTCTTCTGTAAGCTTAAAATTGTTTTAATTTTGCAGAGTGTCGTAGGGATTGTGGTTGCGGTTAGTCACGGCAACCATCTGTCGTAGGGATTGGTTAGTACATTTTTTTTGGACTGCGTTGTGTTATTTTTTTTGTATCTTTATGAATAATGTTGTCTTGCAAAAATACATACATACAAATAACGTTACTTTTAAAACGGTGTTTTATTGACACATCAAATAATTAAATAGGAGAAACTTATGGTTGGGGAATTATGTGCAATAATGAACTACTGACTCACGTGTACCGGTGGGGAGAGTTCCGTCTGAGGCGATTTAGCTGGTTGTTTGGGGTGTAGATGACCGGCTACCAGGGGCGTTACCATAAAATGTGGATTCTGACGTCTGGTGTCATGGCATCAGGGACTTTTCCTTCTCCAGGGGCTCGTCTGGTTCCGCAGCTCAGTGGCGTTGGTATGAAGTGGGAGCGCTGCCGTCTGGTGTCATGGCTTTCGGGACTTTTCCCTCTCGGCGCATGAGGACGGTACTTGTTAGAGTAAAAATTGCTCGTCTTTCTTGGGCAATGGCAAAGTCGAAAAGAAAAAAAGATGTGGGAAACCTTGAATTTCCCACGGTGGTGTCTTGGGGTGGGGGTTGCAATTCTACATAAATTACTAAACCCACCACTTGGAATTCGCTCCGCCCTTCTTGGTCACCCCTCCTGGCCAATCCTGGCATGGTTGTAAAAATGGCTCAGTGACGAAACTCTCCTCACATTGTTACCCCGTCATAAAACCGGCGACCGCCAGTCTAGCCATCTGACCAAATTGCACAAAGTACAAAATAGGTCAGATCCATATATAAAAATTGCAACGTGTGACAGCACACTGTCACACAGAGTTCTGGAATATATAATTTTTAAATCATGATAATTACAATTACATTGTTTTATTGTTTTTATTTGGAAAATCAATTGTTTTTATATTTCTTTCATTTTTATTTTGCTCACAGCCATTTGAGGGTATTAAAAAGACAAGTGCAATATTTAATTATCGTTCTCGTAGACTTCAGAATGCCATTGCATCTTCAGATTCCTTGAAACCGTTGAAATTTTGTAACATAGTACTGGAATGTATCCTAACTTCTTCTGTACGCTTAAAATTGATTTAATTTGCAGAGTTCTGGAATATATATATTTTTTAATTCCCCGCCCTGCTTTCCATATTTGGCCAAATGCAGCCTAGGGTCCCACTCACTCTAAATCGACCCCTGATCAATGCATTTAAGAAAAGTTATTTTCGTCATTCCACGAATCGTCTCCATATGAACAACACACGTTTTGAATGTTTAACTCCTCATTTTAAAGAATCTCGTCAAAAATGAATAGCAAAATTTGAAGTCACAACTACAAAATGAAACGAGTTGAATGAAAAGCCCAAAATAAGTAAAAAAAAATAATTCCAGAATCTTTTGAGACGGATCTGCGGAAGGAAAGCATAAATATGAATAGTTTCAAACTTTTGAATTGAATCTCCCCCTCCCCCTCTTTTCCTCTTAAAATCAAGAAAATAAACTCTTTTCAATGCTGCAGTCGGTATGATCTTCCATCGTCTTCAACTCTCTTTCGAATCTCGGCACTCGTAAAAGGAACCGCATTTGAAAAGAGTGTCTTAATTCCGTACTTAATTGCCCCAAAAGTACGGCCGGCACTTACTTACATGGACCCCCATTAAAGTGTCAGTGTATGGTTTCATTATTTCGCCCCTTCTCGTAATTCTGCTGCAAGTCCCCCCCCCCTTCTTGCAGGGAAGGGGGGATTCGTTGCAAGAACAAAAGGGGGAAGGGGTTTTGTTGCAACTCCCATAATTGCTTCCAGAGATTTAATAAGACTTCTGGAAACTCCCATATCTGGGTTCTTTGGAAATGGCAATTAAATTCCGACCTAAATGGTGTGGCATGCGCTTTGAAAAAAAAAATGGTGGTTTATGCAATGTTATATCTTAGTTTCTGAAGTTAGCTGAAATGTATAGTTTTCCTCCGTTATTTTTTTAAAAATAAAGTTGTGCTTCTGTTTTACCTTTTTCCTGATGTAAAACTTGAGTATTAAACAAATGTTTCCTACATATAAAAAAAATGCCACAAAAATGAAAAAACGTATTTACTCAAGAAGAATGTATGACTAAAATAATCTAGTTATTGTCAATTTTGATTTTACCGATTCAATTTTTGTCGAAGATGTTGAACTACCGTTTGTTTGTAGAGAGTCTGTAGTGATTGGGTTAATAAACATCGCACTAGAGCTGCGCAGCGGGCTATTGGTGACGGCTCGGGGTCTATCGCGAAAAAATGAAGACCCTGGAACATTCCTTATTTTTTTAATATGGCTAGATTACGAGGACAACACCTGAGCTGGCATCCGACGCAATCTCAGTAGGCGTCAGCTCCTGGACATTGATAGTTGGGGTTATTTTTTTGTATGACTTTTGCAATTTAGGAGCAAATCTGACAATCCTACAATTCGCAAGCTTTTGTCAAGTCCGTTTCAATTCGAACTTACAATCCTCTGATTGCTAATCGGCAAGTTTTTTCGGGGTCTCGTGAATCCTTTTTTTTGTCAAGAGTAGCCTCCCCCCCCCTCCCCACCCCCAATACACTGGAAACCCTGAAAAGTGGGAATTTCAACTTCTAAAAACCCCGAGTTGGGAAAATTTATGCCACAAGAAAATTAATATTATTAACTAATGAAAGCTAGAGAAGGTTAGAAATTGCCTAACTTGTAAGATTACATTTAAATTAAACTTCAGAACGGACATTGCATTGGAATATGGGTGCAACAAATCAGTGCTTGTGAAAAAACTGTTTAATATTACCTAATATATATATAAAAAAGATGAAAATTGTTGATCAGTTGGATCTGGTCATTTTCACCACTGTTGACTTGGGAATTTCGAATCGTTAAGTTGAAAATTTCGAATCGTTAAGTTGGGAAATTTCTTGTTTCAAACACCCAAAAATATTTTTTTGTGTAATGACACTGAACACATTTTTCTGTTATAAGGTAAGGGGGATTACTTTCTTCTCGGTGTCATAATCTCACCTCAGAGGGGGTTGGAGAGATTAAAGCATATTTTTCTACTTCAAAATGCGCTAAAATATCCTGGCTGTACAATCTCAAACACTCTAGAATTGTATTTAGCACATTCACTAATTAAAAAACACTACTAAAACGTTCAGATTAAAGACAAATGGTGCTTAGTCATGTGAAAAGTGCCCATTTCAGTATTAGGTAACGTAGAACGATCGTAACGTATTACGTGTCCCATAATGCAATGCATCAAGGCTTCAACACTCAGTCGAAGTTAGTTTCCGGTATAGAGTTAGGAGATGCGATCGAGGATATTAATTCCCATTAACTATTCCCTAAGTATATAATAACGATCGTAGTTCAACTTACTACACTTCCACACTCAGTAAAGTAGATAAGAGTTTAAAAAATATCCATTAAATGTTTGTAAAAGTCCCTGAAAAAATATAATAAATTAACTGTCTCTCGTACTTCAAGTTGTTGTAGAGTTAGAGCAGTTTATTCTGGAGTTGAAACAAGTTTAGATAAAATTATTCATCGACTGTTGGATTTTTTTTTAATTATAAAACCCGTTAGATAAACGAGTTTTTTAAACGATTTGTATCACTCATGCATATCACAGTTAACCAGTCTTTTGGTTATTTATCTGAAGTTGTATATTTATATCATTCCATGAAAATCTAATACTATTAAACGAGCAATGTCACTATATTTGTTTGTTTGCACAATCTTGAAATCCGCTGTAACGATTTTCACGAAAATTGATGTCTTACTAATTTTTGGGGTAAAAATTCGATTAGGATAGGTTTCATCTTCGAAAAATTTAATTTACAGGGTGAAATAAATAGATTAAAAGTTCGATTTTATTCTTTCCATTGCAAATTATTCATCGCGTTTGTGTTAACAGGTTATATGTCAATAACAGTTAAACGTTATTTAATTTATCATATGTTATTTAAATTTAAAACGTCTAAAATATTTTGATGATATATTTTCATTATAGTTTTATTCTAAAATAAAGTATTTTTTACTCTAAAATATACGAAGGAAACATCCAAGGATAGTGAAGACTATGTATAGAAGGTGCGCTCGTTTTTCGCTTTTTGAAAGTGGGCAAGGAAAGGCAACTAAATGACGTCATTTTAGCTCCGCCTTACTTTTGACATCATGTTAGCTCAGCCTTACTATCGGTTTTTGATCATTCTCATTGGCTGTGTGTTTCGATGTAAGATTCCTTATTTCAATAATTTTTTTTTCGAGTTAATAAATTTTATATTATTTATTTAATTCTATTAATTACATACAGAACTCCGCTTTTTTTGTTTATTTTTATTTTCGTTTTATTCTTTTGATCAATCGACGATCATACGTTTTTAATACTTATATAGCTATTTTGAACTTAATTACATTTTATTTTTAATAACTTTATTTAAATCTCCTCATGATTTTTCTTTAAATTCAGATTTTGATCACGTAATTCCGTTTCACTATAATTAGATTACCTTTATGTTCACTGTTCAATTTGGGAGATTCTGGTGTTTTTGTTGGGGTTGACCGTCCTTGTTTTGTCATGGTGTGTTTGGGGATTTTGGGGTGAGTGGTAGATATTGGGTGGGTGAATGTTGAAGGGCGGGTGAGTGGTTACTGTTAAATTTATACTTAGTTTAATTTCGATTTTTATACTTAGATCTCAGCTTAGATAAGTGGGTTATAGTCCGTCAATGGACCCAGGTACCCAGGGATAAAATATTTCGCAGTAGTAGTTAATAAAAAAGCTACCGATTCAATTTTTTTCCCATAAAAATAGGAAATGTCGTAATTTTTTATTTTGTATATTTTTTATTTGAGAAAACCGCATAATATTGCTTATTGAATATAATTTAAATATAAAACTTGTTTTCTCAAATATTTCGAATATGGGTTATTAAAACAGGAACTATTGTTAATGATTTAATGGAATGTACGGAATTTAAGCACACGAGCAATTTGATTTGTTTAATATGGAGTTTTAAATGTGTATTATTTTTTATTATAGTTATTACAATATAAAGTTATTTTGATTACGTACGTTGTGGGCTATAAAAATTCAGCTTTCTACAACAAATATTACTTTCGAAAAAGTAGCTAAACACTTGCAATTTTAAAAGAATTAGAGCATTCGAAAGTTTAGGGAATTGTAAAAAGTCAAGACAGAATTATTTTATATATTTTTAAAGTTAATTTAAAAGAAGCTTTTATACTTTTCCCGGCAAAAAAATTTATCTGATACTTAATTTAAATCAATAAAACATACCTTTTAATCAAGGATAGTGAAGACTATATATTATATATATTAAAAAAAAATTATCGAATTTAACAACGTAATTATAGTACAAAATTTAATCTTCATATGTCATGACAGTATTCTATATTTCTTGAAATATCGCAAACGATTTTGTTGAAATATTGTGTTTGAAACATGGCAAACGATATTTTTATGAAGTTTAATCTGAAATATTTTCGATTTATTTGCTGAAATAATAAAAGTAGTAACCAACATTTCGGAACATTCAAATTTTTTTACACCTGATTCAATAATATTTAAATTTTTAAAATTATACTTATCAATTAAATGTTGAAATTATTATGTTGTAAATTATCTAAATTGCAAACGATAGTTTATCAAACACGTAGCATTCATTCATAAAAACTTTATGTTCTTGACTTTGTCTTTCACATTGTTATGGTTTAAATGTGCACTTTATAAATTTAAACAAAGTGCAACATATTTTCGATATGGATTATTATCAGAGGGGTAAGTGAGAATAAATTTATATCATTGTTCAAATTATTCTATCGAATTTAAAGAAATTAAAGCTCTTAGAACATAAGACTAATTTTTAAATATGTCTTTTGCCAGTTTTAGGTAAACCGAAAGTTTTTGTTATAGGATTTTTTTAATCCTTCACTGATTTTTATATCAATGTACAGATACATGCATATTAAAACTTCCAGTCGCAAATGTAATTTTCTCAAGTAAATGTTTATTTTTATAAGAATAATTTAATTGTTTACAGAATCATCAGAAATCGAAATAATGATAAGAAAACATTTGCATACAAGATTTCTTTTCGATGTGATTGTAATTATATATATATGTATAAAATTGCAAATATTTATTTACACTAATCGTTTGTTAAAAAATATTTGAAGTTTAAATGTAACTTCAAATAATTTATCCAACCGGCGATAGCTTCGGTTGTAAAAATTTAGGTGAACATATCGGATTAATTATTATAGCATATGCATTTTAAAATAATGAATTCTTTATAATTTGCAAAGGATCTGTCTGTAAATTGACGGATGAGAATCAAAGAAAAGTCTGGGATGATGGAAAAATGCAATAGCTGTCAGCACCATCAACCAACGCACGCGCAACTAGTTCAGCCTTGCCATTGGTTCAAACGAGAGCATTAGACACGCCCACAGTAGGCGAGGAAGGCGTCACTATGACGTCAAATAGTTGCTCTCTCCGCTTTCCGTCAGGCAGAGCGAGTACGAGCACACCTTATATATATATATCTATATATATAAATGCGAAAACCCCACTCACTCACTCATCACTAATTCTCCAACTTCCCGTATGCCAATGAAGAAGAAATTTGGCAATTTTGTTACTTATACATTACATAGGAAAAGTAAGCTATTTTTGTTCCGATCCAACGTATTTAAGGGGGTGTAAAACCCCTTTTTCGATGTTAGTAGTGTGGGGTTCACTTCATATACCCGATACTGCTGCTGAGGCCGGTGTGATCACTTTAGCCTGACTGGCAGAGTATCGGCGTATCAAACAGAAGTTCCTTGGTTCGATACTGAGCGTAGCCAAGTACTTTATTCCGCTAAAGACCGCACAGACATATTTAAATTGAAATTTGAAATTTTATAATTACTTTATACATATTTCATATATATACATATACAAAAATAATATCTATATTTTTAAGAATGTTTACTATTAATTTTATGAAAATATATGTTTATATAGGAAAATGAACATATAAGTTACCTAGACTTTCAACTGAGGACATTTTAAAATAAAGTATTTAAAAAAATACTAAATAGTAAAAAAAAAATGTCAATAGTGTATTTTTATTCCAAAACATTATTCATAATTTAAAAACCAAAGTATCCATTCATATATGGTATTTTATTAATAATTAAGGATTTTAATATTTTTACCAGACAGATCATCTCTGTGAACCTTCATCATGTCCGTGGACGTACGAATCCACAGACATGATGATCCACGGACAAGATGATCCACGGACATGATGAAACTTTTATTTGTTACTGATAGCAAATGGAAATTTAGGTTTAACATGATGCAGTGTAACTGAGACTCGGAAAAATTTTACTATCTGTATAAAATTAAAAATTAAAGGAAAAAAATAAAATAATCTTTCTAAAAAAAAGGAAAACTGACTTTAAGAAAATGCCCTAAAAAGTAAAAAATAATTTTTAATTTTACGAACGAGTTGAAAAAATTTAAATATTTAATATCAATTTTATACTAATTAAAACGTTTTGAATTTAAGTAAAAGTATCTCAAAATTTAAGTATGATTTTTGTAATTTGGCACCAACTTCAAAAAGTTGTAATAAGTATAAAATTGATATTCAATAATTCAAATTTTTCAACTCGTCCGTAAAATTAAAAGTTATTTTTTCACTTTTTAGTGGATTTTCATGAAGTCGGTATTTCTTTTTTTATCGGAAGATTTATTTTATTTTTCCCCCTTAAATTTCAATTTAGCGGGGGGGGGGGGGGGGGGGGGGTTCGCCTCTGCCATTATTCACCAAGAAATTCAACTAACAACAGTTTGGTCTAACATTTTGTCTCAACAATCTATATCGTAAAACAATCCCTATCCATGGCAATAAATGCTGGGTAACCGAAATGACATTGTTGTAAAACTTCTGTTAAACAGTGAAAGCATTTTGAAACAGATAAATTGTTTAAAAAAACTCAGTTAATCGACATTTCCGGATATATAACAGCCAGATAACCGATTAGTTTTTGCAAATTTTTCTTAAGTGGATTTTTCTCTATCTAACATAAAAAAGAATTTTCGAAATCGGCCAATAATTTCTTTTCAAACGGTCCGGCTAACTGAGAATTCGAATAGTTAAATACCGGATAACCGAATATTTTTTATCAAATTGCTCCGAAGTGAAACATCCCCTATCCAACACAACAAAATTGTCCAAATATCTGGAGTAGAACCGAAATCACGCACGAACATACATAAAAAAACATAACAGACGAATTGATAACCTCTCGACCTGGCGCACGTTGGCGGTTTTAATTTAAAGTATCTGGTGGTTTTATTTTGAAGTTTTGGTGGGCGCGCTGGGCAGTCGGTTAAAAAAAGAAAATATATAAATATCGTAACATACCTATTTAATTTCTTAACAACAGATTTGATGGCATGATATTTCCAACCCCCATTTTCCACTTTTATCTGCAAACTACCTTGAAACTTTAAGAGATAACAAACTAATCATTTACCAAAATACTTAAAATGTTTGAATAAATTCTATTAGTGTCAATGTTTATTGTTGTTGCCATCAGTTGACCTATAAAACGGTTGTTAATATTTGGTCCACAAACATGATGACATTTGTGGGACCAATGTACTTTAAATTGATTAATTAAACAACATCATAAAAATGAAAAGTTCATATTTTTTACAAAATTTTCGAATAACGTTTTAAATGAAAATATGCATTTTATTAAACAAGTTTGATCTTTTGTGGAATTAGAAAAAAAAGACCATGTTAAAAGTCGAGGTGGAACAGTTCACGAACATGATTTATCATGTCTGTGGACTCGAATTTTTATATTAAATTTAAAAAAAATTAGGATTGAAGCACAGTAGTGTCAAGAGTAATATGCGTATTTGTCAATTAATTTTTTAAAACAATTCTTAATATATGAAATAATAAAAATTATGTGATGGGACAAGGTTTTTAGCACTTTCTGGAAAATGATCCAGGTAACATCGCAACATTTAAAGATTGAAACAATGAAATACTTTAATATTATATAACCTATAAAGAGCATTCAGAGTGGCTGATAAGTAAATATCGCCAAAAAAATGTCGCCAAATTTGTAAACATATCACCAAATTCATAAAAATATCGTAAATAAAATAAAAAAATTATCAAATGAATAACAAATTTCACCAAATGATCTAATTTATGGTCATATATGTAATAGTAACGTAAAATGGTCAAATTTGCCTAAAAAAATATTAACTTTAATGTTAAAGTGATTTATATATATAAATGCAAAAAAAACACTCATTCACTGATAAATAATTCTCCAACTTCCCGTATACCTATGAAAAAGAAATTTGGCAAATTTGTTACTTATACTTTAAATAGGAAAAGTAATCTAATATAGCAACGTTAGTTTGGGAATCTACAGATCCAAAAGACCTAGAGTGCTGAAAACTGGAACACAGATTCATCTTGGGATATAGGGGTGCATTAAGAAAGTATTTTTAAAAATTCAAATTCGAACTGCCAAAATAACCACTTTTAAAACGTTTCCATAGGATTAACATGCAGAACAAGTAACATTGCAATATTTCAAGATTGAAACAATGGAATACTTTAATATTATATAAACTATGAGGAGCATTTTGATTGGCTGTAAACAAAATATCTCCAAATTAATAAAAAAAATGTCTCCAAATTTATAAATATATCGCCAATAAAATAAAAATTTCGCCAAATGAAGAAAAAAAAAATTCCAAATGAACTAAAAACTGGTCATATATGTAACAATAACATATAATGGAAAATTAGTGTTAAAAAATAATAAAATTAATGTTAAAGTGATGAAAATATAATTGGGCAACGGGGTGTTTCGTACTACAACAACTGAAAAATGAAATTTTTCATGGTGGTACGTTTTAAGCCAAAATTGCCCACTAAGAAAGGAGTTCAAAAAGTCGAACTCTAACTGCCAAAAGTAAAAATCCTCGCCAGTTAACCACTGACTTATAACTCTAACCTACTGTATATTCAGGAACCAGTAAGATAAAATTTGACAGAGTTGTTACTATAACTTACATAGGAAAAGTAAGCTATTTTAGTTTGGGTCGAATTTTTTCATTGTCTTTGGAAAAACGCTTATTCTACGTTAGTTTTGTATATTTTAGATATTTTTAGAATTGTTAAATTTTGCAATCTGCTACGTATTAGCATACCAACTAGGGAAAAGACTAAATCAAGAATTGTGCAAGTGGAATATTTAGAAATCGGTTGCAATTTTTTTTTTCACGGCACGATAGTTTTGGAACATTTTTGATTGTCGTAGAATCATGAAATTTCGCATGCAGGTAGGGTTTACATACTAACAAAGGAAATAATATGAAAATTTATATTTTAGGACGTAGAACCATTACAAATTGGCAGCGAATTTTTATTTAACGGAACGTTAGTTTTTGAAACTTCGAAATTGTTTTGAATCGCAAAATTCTGCGTACTGATAGGGTTTACAATAACAATACGGAAAAAAATCTGAAAATCTAGAATTTGTTAAGTGAAACTTTTAGAATCGTTTTCGTTTGTTTTCTTCTTAATATTCTGACAATTTCTAAAACTTAACTATACATGTTGATGTAGGTGTCTAATAAAAGTTTTTTGGAGATAGTTATTATTAACAATTTTAAAAGTTGTTTATCTTTAAATTTATGAGATGTTACTGAAGGTTAAAATATGGATGTTGATCAACGGGAGTACAGTATGTATATCCACAGTATTTCACAGCCAAATTCTCTATAATATCAATATTTCCAGTTCTTGGGGGACCTTGCTAATAAAATTTCGTTAAAAATTTGAACTTTTAATACTTTGGTTCCACCTGATGGGTGACAAATTAAGAATAATATTTATTACGATTATAAATATAGTATTTGTATCTATTTGGAACTTATTTCCTTCCAGTGCGTAGAACGGGTATTTCAGCTATATATATATATATATGGTCTTCACTATCCTTGGGAAACATCAGTAAATTGAAATTGAAAAATCGTTTGCGTTTTCAAATTTAAAAAAAAAACATTCTAATCACGTGACTTTTTCGTCTACTAAGTACTATAAGTTTGCTAATAAATATTTAAAAAGAACCTGAACAAAAATCCTTTGCATTTAAAATAAAGTTTACACAAATTTAATCTTGTGATTTTTTACTCTGTTTATGCACGTGACGTCATAAGTGGAATACACAAGACCAAGTTTTTAAAATTCCGTATAAGAAATATCGTTTGGAAAACCATATAGATTTTTTTATATTCCATGTAAAATGGGTTATGTATTTCCACAAATATAACATGGAATTTTCAATTCAAAATATGTTTGATTAGATGCAATGCTAAGTTTGTTTTGCTAAGTATTTATATTCCAATGGAATCAATTGAAAGATGTTTTATTAAATTAATTTAACGTGTTATTTTTAAAATATATATTTTTTTAATATATTATATATTTGTGATTTACATTTAAAATTAAACTTTGTTCTACGTTGCCATTTGATAAGTTTTATTTTAGCAATTGTATATATAAATACTTTATTCGGCTTTTATATTCCAATGTAATTAATTTAAAGAAATTTTATTAATTAAAGAAGTTATAAATAGTGCATAAATTAATTTTATGCACTATTAATAAAGGTAAAAAAATAATTTTATACATTTAAAAAACAGTTTTGGTCCCTACTGCATCGTAATCTGGTAATAATCGTAATCGTTTTATTTTACCAATTGTTTATAAATACACCTATTAATGACAGTATTAAATAAGAAACAGAAAATTAAAAAAAAAAATATCCAGCTTTGAAGATATGTTTTAGAAATTGTGAAAACATGAACTGCAATTATGTGCAGGGTGGTCACACACTGTTCTGCGATGACCTTTGTTTGGATGTATCGCAATTAGCTGAATTTACAAAATAAAATAATTTTTTTCAAATACTTCGTCTACATTTTAAACAAGTAGTAGATTATTTTATTTTCAAGAAATTCAAGTAACAACTTGTGCTCACATTTTGTCTGCACAATGTCTATTGTAAACCAATCCTTATCCATCTCAATAAATGCTGGGTGAATGAAATGTCATTGATGTACAATCTTTATTAAACAATGAACATATTTTGAAATCGGATAAATTGTTTTAAAAAAACTCCGGTTAATCGATATTTATGGATATATAACAGCTGGATAACCGATTTTTTTGCAGTTTTTGCCTAAGTGGATTTTTGTCTATCCAACAAAAAAAGAATTTTCGAAATCGGACAATATTTTTTTCAACCGGCCCGGTTAATTGAGAATTCCGGACAGTTAAATGCCGGATAACTGGATATTTTTTCCAAGTGGTATCCAAGTAAAACATCCAATAACAAAAAAAAAATTGTAAAAAAAAAAAATCTTGCGCGAACATACATAACATTTTAATTGATAACCTCTCACCTTGGCGGGCGGTTTTATTTTAAAGTTTTGGTTGGCGCGCTCTTCAGTCGGTTAAAAAATAATGGTTGATTATTGCGTAATTAAATAACCAAACAAGGATCATCACCTAACAGCTGATGACCACCCGTATATTAAATATATAAAACAATATGTAATCACATACTAAGTAATTTTAATTCTTGAATGCATATTCTATTTTATATTAACTTTTATTGTTAATCTAATATAGAAGTATAGAGGATTATTAAACATATAAACTCAATAATTAATAACTTTTATTTAAAAAAAAAGGTTTTATGAATTTTTTTATTTATTTATGATAAAAAATATATTTTTTTGGTAATGCTTAAATTTTATTCTATATTATCGGATTCAAACAGGGAGAATTCAATACTTTTGATACCTATTTAATTTAAATATTTAGAATTTTCTAAAGCTTTTCTATTTGATAAATTTTATTCATACGTTTATAATTTTATATCTTCAAAAGTTAATCTCAGTGAAGTGAATTCGGAAAGCTGAGTACAAATATTTGATTATTTCTTTTAGTAATATTACTTATGGTTGTGATTATTTTCTTTTGAACTATTAGTAAGTTTTTAATTCTACTTACTAAAGTGATTTTAACAAGAAAAAAAATCGTTCTTTAAAACTAACGTTCCGTTTTTACCATTTTAAATGTGTCTTCTAAATAAAATTGACTTCAGCATACTATCTTTAAAAAAAGAAAAAAAATTATAATGTATATCATAAGTTATCTACACATATTGGGAGTGCAAGAAACAATTTAGGTAATCGGAATAATAAAAGGCAAATGTTTAAATATTTTAATATTTGAGGGATTTGCTGTAAAAAGGAGGTAGCTCCAATTATTCCAGTTTGTAGAAAGCCGTAAAAAACGTTTGAAAATTCAAAATTCCAAGTTGTGTGAAGATATTCTTTTTGATAAATCTTCTTAATTGTTCCTACATATTATGACAGTATTTTCACTCAAAAATATATCTTCCAGATGACGTGGCACATGTCGGATTCTAGATGCTCTGTCTACATCTATCAAAAATATTTCACACAAAAAATACAATTTATTATAATATAATTTTATTTAAAGAAAACTTCAATTGAAATATAGCATATAACTTGGGTTTAAAAACAGAAAATTACATTTTTAATCCCCATACTCCCCCTCTGTAACGTCCGGCTCATCTGTTGCGTTGTCATCTATTGAGTAACGCGATAACTAACGATTGGAGCTACATCTTTCTGGCACCAAACGAACAAGTTTTTTTTACCACAAGATAGTACATGAAACTCCAAATTCCCTTAGGTTGGAGCTACATACCTTTTGCAGCAAACTCTTCATTTATCAAAATAACGGTTAACAAATCGCAGTTTGGCAAGAAAAGTTACATAACTCAAAAATACAACATTTGAGAAAAATAAAATTAAAGAATACTATAAAACTTATATTGCAATAGTATAATCTTCTTTTAAATTGAAGTTAAGTATTTACGGCGGTAAATTCTATTACATTCTATAGAATACATTTGATACATATTTTTCAATGACATAATTTCAAAATTGATTTTTTATTTCTGTCACTTTTCTTTCCTGGGTGCTAAATATAGTTTAATAATTTAAGTTTGAATTCTTAGTTTGTGTTCCCCAGGCAGTACTTAAATTTGTAATACCCTTTATATTAGATCTAGTGTTGTTCTCGAAAAAGTTTAAATTTGATAATATCAGTTATTTCATAAACAAGGCAATATTTTTTATTTTCGAATGTGTTATAAGCAAAATTGTTGTAGGTAGTTGGTAATCTCAAAATCATGATGGGAAAAGTTCTTCGGCATATTCAATCAAATATATTTATCTACAAAACTTCAGATAAACCTCAATATCAACTTTCGAAACACATCTGTTGATAGGCAAGGAGCACACCCAATTTTTATTCGCCAACTGTATTTGTTTCCATTCATATTCAAATTTCTTTCATATACGTCTAGAGAAGGATACGAATCCTATTTTGTGATATAAAGTAAAACTTTCTTTGGAGTTTTTCAAAATCCCATTTATGTTTTGTTTTTAGTGTTGAGACTTCATGTCCGCGAGCAAGTAAATGTTTCACAATGAATTTTGAAAGAAATGTCTTTTGGATCTGTGTTAAGTTCAACAGTAGACTTTTTACTCAGAAGTGGAGTTATACTTTATTAGTTTATGAAGGAATTGTGTTAGGGTTTATACTTCATACGAAAGAATTGTATTAGGGTGAGATATTAAATTTCAAATCTTTGGTGTTTCAGTATGTGTAAAGCCTTATGATGCATCTTGTAATTTGAGGGTTTCGTAAATTAACTTACAGATTTTTGGATTCAACTGATTATTATTCAAAATTGGTAAAAGTAAAAACTATTAGGTGGTTCAAGTTATAAAAATTCGAAAAAGAACTAACACCTCATAAATATCAACGGTTTGTTTAAAAAATGCGTTTAAAAGAATTATTACATAAAGAAACATCTTAAACTTTTTTTACAAGATTTGGAAAGCATGTGCATTTAAAGCGTAGTGGATAGCGCGCAGGATTTGGGAGAGATAGGTCCCGGGTTCGAGTCCCGACGTGGGGGCTACTCAAATTTCTTGTCACGGATTCGTCAGCAACGTTGAGCCACACATATAGTCCTTCCTCTCCACTCTTGTTTTTTGTTTTGTGCGAATTTACATATGTACAATTTTAATTATTTTACGCATTGTCATTCTCAAGTCATTTCACAGTTACACATTTCCAAATTCACAAGCCAATTGCGCGTAATTTTAATTCCTAATTTAAAGAGATGGCACGTGATATGGGTCTTCCGCTCTGAGATGTGGGCTTCACGATTATGACGTCAGATTATCTCTACTACAGTCCATTCATGCTCAAAGGTCGCACTAGAGCTTCACAGTAGCCTATTGGCGACGGTTCGGGGTCTATCTAAAAGAAAAGACCTGTGAGCAGTGCTTTGTATTTTTAAATCATGATCAGATGACCAGGAAACACCTGAGCTGGCACCCGACGCAACCTCAATAGGTTCAGGACATTGGACTCCGATCAGATTTAATGTGCACCAGTTTCGTGTACGTGACGGTGGTAATAGAGGATAATTTCAGGTGACTTTTGTAATTTAGTAGCGAATCTGGAAACGCTTTGATCACAATAATACTACATCTGAACTTTTTTATAAGCATTCGTTTTTAACAGATTAGAGGTAACTAAATTACCTATAAAAATTGCCTGAGGAAAATAAAAAATTAAGAAGAATATGAGCATTATATCCTTTATCACGCAACAGATCCAAAAATAAATTAAAAATGTATATATAAAAAAAACTTTTTAAAGAACATGCTTTTATTAAATGTACTAAAATACAAAAAATAATCAAATGGATAAGTGGACGAAGGGAGTAATATTTGCAATTCCAATTTTGTTGTGAATAAAAATTAAAGTAAATATGTATTGTCCTAACAATATTTGGCTATACTTGCTGTATTTAAGCAGTACATAGCAGTATAAGAGAAATGCTATGTTATACTTATATTCATAGTTATTGTAGATAAAATTCTATACTTCTTGAAAACTGAATTTTGTAACATTACCTTTTCATCCACTTGCCCCTGGAATTCTTTTCTCTTCAACTACTTTAAAATATGTTGAATATACTTTTGTTGGAACTGACTAAAAATAAAAGCGTGGGGGGCTTATAATTTATATTATATTTAAGATATATTAAGAATTATTTAATATTTAAGATTTCAAGATGATAAAAGAAGACCTTAAGTTTTTAGATTTTATATGTGATATGTGACCACTGTGTGATAACTTTAATATCACTCTTCAATAATATTAAAAAAATTAATAATGTAAAATCTTATTTTGTCTAGTAGTTTCTGGTAACAGTAGACCTCGGGATCAAATAATATAAATAAAGAGAAAACTTAAAAAAAAAAACATATACGTCATTTTTAATGACTTCAAGGACCATTCATGCCAACTTTAAAGAAAATCGAACAAAACTAAGCAACAAGCAAATTTACAAACAGACGAAGTTCCGAAAGGTCGAGGTGAAACAAGAAACCTCTTTAATGCACAATCAATAACCAAATTCGTAACCGATGTCATCCAGTGTGGTAAAGATGGAATTCATTCCAAACAATGCGAAAATTCATGAATGAACGAAAATAGTTGGAAATAATAATTCTTCGTCAAAAGATTATTTTTCGTAAATTACTTGTTTTATATGAATATGGAACGGATATGATGACAGAAAATTAAAGAGTTGAGATAGTATTGATTAAATTACTTCAAATATTTAAAATGGATTTTACTCTAACAAAGCTACATAACCATCGAACCATTTAAATGTCTTGGGAAATATCAAAGGCTTGAATTTTTTTTCAGTGCAAGAATAGTTTAGTTTGTAATTCCAATAATTTTCTTTTTAAAATTATTATTTTAATTATTTTTAAAAGGCCTGTCAAAAGTCCTGGATGTGTGGGTGAATGTAAAGAATGTGTGGGTGGGGAGTGGGTGTGTATAAAGGGTGGGGGGGTCGATAAAGAATACATGCTCGAGTAAAGCAAGCAAACTATTTAATTCTGCGAAATAACCTTTAAAGTAAAAATCGAATAAATTGTAGGCGCCTCCAGTGGTCCAGTGGAAAAAGGCGTTCAGCTAGTAATTAGACGATTGCTGGTTCAAATCCGTCTGATGGACTCGACAAAGGAAAGTAAAAAGTAGTGATCTTGCGATCAGGGGGTTGCCAGCTTTGCTACACAAATACCAGAAAGTCGTCCAGAACATCCAACAAATTATACTGGCGTGTACGCGGGACTGCTGCACGATTAATCTGTCAGGGGTCCAAAGTCCGGACGTCTATTGAGGTTGCCTCGGGTGCCAGCTCAAATGTTGTCCTCGTCATCTGACCATGGTTCAAAAATACGAGGTGTTGTTCCCGTGTCTTTCCTTCGAGATAGGCCCCGAACCGACGCCAATAGCCCACTGTGCAGTTCTAGTGCGACGTTATTTACGAAATAAATTGTAGAGTACAAAAGCAGTTATAAATTGAGTGCAATTCGATCACTTATCTTAGTTTGACGATTTTATATAGATTGTGGTAAACAGAGTTTGAGAATTTTTTACATCTACACCTCTATACCTCTATAAAATCATCACATCTACACAACTATAAAATCGGTATAGTGTATTTCACCGCCACATAGTCGTATACGAAAAAAGACACCTGCCAAATCCTTGTTACTTCACGTGGAATCATCCTATGGGGATAAATGACAAATCATCGTGTAGAGGAAAATATGTCGTGTCGTTCAGGTCGATTATTAACCCTTTCCGTCCTCTGACTTCGGTATCTCTTGGGGAATGGGGGTCGTTATTATTTACAGTATATGATTCCGCCCTCATAACTCTACTGGGAATCAGGCTATGGAGATAGATTACTTAAGGGGAGATAGTAGTTTTCAAATGTGAAATTGGCTGGTATTTGACATTTATTTCGAACTTGAATAAAATAATAGGTTTTGCATATTTATAATTAAAATTTTTGGAACTTAAACTATTGAATGTTGGCTTTATTAATATATTATTATAAATTAAATCTATTGCTTCGTTGTTTTTTAAAAAAATATTTTGAAATACAAGTCATTGCTAAAAATTTTTAAAATAGAGTTCACCGTCCGCAAGATTACTTAATAATTAAACACACTAGAAACAAATTTATTTTTAAAAAGTGAAGCTATATAATGCTTCTATACTCCAAACCCCAAAAAAAATTAAATATATAATAAAAAGTATTTTTTAAAAAAAATCAAAATTATTATTTTTGAAAATTTGTTTTTTAATGATATAAAAATATTTTTTTATAAAAAATATTGTGTTAAAAAAACTTTTTTTAGGTTTAGTGCATGCATATTTGATAGCTGAACATGTATAAAAAATTTAAAGTGAATTGAAAGAAAACTTCTTTTGTAATCATGCGGATCGACATAAAAATGTGAAACTGAGAAAAAGAGGTTTAAAGATAGAATTACCCATATTTCTTTACAAATGTAACTAATGTGTTTTTCATCGCTGTGTGTTTAATTTTTGTCCAATTTTAATGCGGTTTGGCTTAAATAAATCCTAATAAATCATATTATTTTTTAAAAATAATTTTAAAAAATCGTTTTTTTTAAAGTTTAAAACTACTATCTCCCCTTAACAGAAGTGAGCTGCTTCAACCAGGTTAGCCGTTTATTCACTTCTCTCTCTGAACTTTGAGCCTCGTTGGGTCCAAAAGTATTCACTAACCAAATCTCATTGTACAGCGTGGCCCGTATTTGTCCAATTTTCAACTGCACTTTTCCGATTTCGAAATTTGAGACCTGACAGTCCTGAATGTGATGCAAGAAAGTAATCGCTGACAATTGGCTTGTGGTTTTTTTTAGTTGTTCAATTGATTAACAGTTGCAATGGACTCTACTTCCAAATCATGCTTTTATTAATTGCTCTTTACCATGCATACTTTTGTGATGTATTATATAGCCGTTGTGTAGGAATAGTTGAGGTTTCAAACTATTCAACTCTTCATAAAAAAAAAAAGTATAATAATTTTGAAAATGAAAAGTGCGATTCCAAAATGCGTTTAGTTCCAAATAATAATCCTATTGATGTATAGAAAACACCCGACATGGGCATGTTCTGCACATGTATTCCTCAATTATTATAAAATACAAAATATATTAAAGTTTAAAATACAAAACCAAATATAAATTAAAATAGTTATTGCTTGTGTCTCTTTCTTCTCTTGATTTAGTCTTCTGCCTGGTTTTTTTATAACGTTTTTGTCACGCTATTTTACTCGTATAAAAAAAAAAGTCAACCCTTATTTATTAGAATGGCAAGAACCGTCCTAGGACAGAAACCAAATTCCAATATTTTCAAAGCATAGTACAAAAAATAAATTTAGAGTCCTAAAAAATGAAATACGTCAAATTAATTCTTCAGCAGACATCAAGAATAAGAATATTATAAAAAAAAAATTATAGTACATTTAGTAAAAGATAGTTCTAAAGAACTGCTGTCAGATGTCATTTTCAATGCCGTTTATATACGCAAATGACCTCATTTACATTTTAATAAATTGTTGGGGCATTCATTTACTAGTTCAAAAATGGAAATGACATTTCTTTAGTCTATTCGTTCTGCCAGAATAATTCAAAGAGAAAACTTAACTAATTAAGAGACAGAAGAGCCTATGTGAAATCCTATTGGAATAAAAATGGTTGGTTTGGTTAATTAACGTTGCAATAGAGCTGCACTGTGGGCTTTTGGCGACATTGGAATAAAAATGATTTTTTAATTTATTTATTTGATGTATAATATAAGTGTTAAAAAAAAATATGTCAGTTTTATTTAAAATGCTAAATTACTTTGTTGTAAAGTAACGAAATATAATTATATAATTTTTTGAGACGAATATAGACATCCGAAATCTGCGTAGAAAATGTTGGCTGATAGTTAAAACAAAGGAAAAATCAATCAAAGGCGATTGCTAATGCCGGTGGGATTATTTAGGTTTGGTTTGGTTTGGTTAAATAACGTCGCACTAGAGCTGCACAGTGGGCTATTGGTGACGGTTCGGGGCCTATCTCGAAGGAAAGACCCGGGAACGATGCCTCGTATTTTTAAACCATGATCAGATGACGAGGACAACACCTGAGCTGGCACCCAACGCCTTCAATAGATGTCGGGACTTTGGACCCCGATCAGATTTATCGTGCACCAGTCCCGTATACATGCCGTTATTTTTTGTGAATGTTCTGAGGGATTATTTAGGCTGTATGAAGTTCTCACCACAAATATGGAGCCTGGTACTGTGTGAAACGGAGGATACTTGCATAAGGGTTCGTATACACAGGCGAGTTTTTCTCTCAGACAGTTGTTTGATGTGTTTCTTATCGAAAAACTACTATCCGTGTGTTGTGACCTTAGATCACGTCTTAGGTTCGTTCTACACGGACGTTATTAAACGCGTTAGCTTTTGAAGATGGCTTTGCGAATGGAGAATACGAACCACGTGGTTTTTATTCACAAGTCGCAGAGCCATCTCTAAAAGCTGACGTGCGTAAATAACATACTTGTAGAATGGGCCTTAGAGGAAGAAAGTTATATCATCGAGACAGATTTAAATTTTTTGTAATGAATATAGAGCACTACCACGATTGTCTACGGTTTCTCTTGAAAACGGTTTCACTTGGTCGGTGGCTGAACAACGGATTTCCTTAGGTACCTTATTCACCCACCCCCCCCCTCAATTTTTTAACGTATTAATTTTTATTCAAGTAAACAGGAATACTTTGGGAGATAAATATAGAAAATCGGCGACAATTAACATTGTCATTTACTATTTTTAACAGTTGTCAATAATTATTTTTAAAATTAGTAATTTACTTCCAAATTATAAAATAAATTTAGAGAACGAATTTAAATTTTGAGAATCCTTATAACAAATGGTTTCCATAGCATGTTTTGGAGCATCTTGTTTATACGGCCCCATTCTGTCGCAAAATGCTAGGTAAATGAAACCCGATGACGTCATGTTAGGTTTAGTTTGAGATAAAAATGACCTCGTGATATGTTTTTAAAGCTTTGAAAACTATCTTCCGGGGTAGCTACACTGATCTCTAACTGTAACTTCTGGATAGGGCAAGACATTGGGTTGACTTGAAGCCGATGTAGAGGCAGCCATGATGTGCCCCACTTTCTTTGCTATCGATATATTTAGTATATTTTTCATGTTAAAATAAGCCTACGTGTATTGCTTTTGGCTGAGTTTTTTCTATTTTCTTTTTAAACCCATTTTAAATGCAATCTGCTATTAAAATAGAAAGTCATTTGCAAGTCGAAGTAGATAAAAAGGAAGAGCAAAAACTATCTGTTTGGCAATATAAAAATTAATTCTATAAGAAGAAAATATAATATTTATATACTTTTAATATTCCTACAATGCTATGGTAACTAAAAACACCACTAAATCGCTTAAAAAAATATTGGGGCACAGCATGCTTTCAATTGGCTTCAATGCGCCCATAGAGGAAACAAGGTTTGAGCCTTCCAGCAGTTACAGTTAGAGTTCAGTGGGTAGCTAGGACCCTTGGAAAATAGTTTTCAAAAGGTTTCAAAAACATGTTATGAGGTCATTTTTATCTCAAACTAAACCTAAAATGAAGTCTGTATGGGGGTAATCAATATCCCCCCCCCCCCCCCCCTCTCAACCTCACCGGGGTTCAGATATTCGTAGAACCCCTTACCTACGTTTTGCATATGAGATTCCGATTCAGTAAAAACATTAAATTAAAAAAAAATGTCTGTTAACTGCTTTCTGAAATGAACGATGCAATTTTTATGAATACGTATTTACTTTTGGCATGAACAAAACGTTTGCTCATTGATATAAGTAAAATTATTTCCTTTTGTTTTTATTCATATTACTTGAAGGATTCGCTTTTAATTTTGGAAGTACGAGGGTTTCCTTCGTTTTATGCATTCGGCCCAGTAGTGCTAAAACAGATAACTATACTCGGGGACAACCTAAGTTGAACATCAAGCGGAAGCTATGATATGTATAAATTGATTTAGGTTCAACTTAGGTTGTCCCCGAGTATAGCCGTAGATGTATCATAGGGTCAGTTATCGAACTGTTAGAAAATGCAGTTCCCGTTCAATTGAATGCACTGGAAACAAAATAACAGGTCGTTATTTTGGTGACTGATAATCACCACTCGAGTCAAAAGGGTTAATCAAACGATCATCCCCATTTTGTCTCCTCGAACTGATAGACACTCTTTTCTAAAAGCCCATTCAATATATTTGTCCCGAATTGCACTTTGGCCCGGGGGCCATCCATTGCCAATCCACTTGGCGGGATTCTCGCGCCAACCCGAGGGAACCCTAATTTCGTTTTCTTAGGGGGGTATTAAAGCGATTGCCTTTTTTCCCGCCTTTAACTTTGGAAGCCTCGCTGGTGGGACGGGTCTTAATTCCGGACATTCCGATTGGTTGGGCGTTGTAAGCATTTTTTTTTCTTACTCTGAAGTTTACTTGATTAAATTTGGGAGGTTTCCCAATTCGTTTTTCTGCTTTTTCCCGATCTTTTTTATGGTGCTTGGTTTTGTAGTTTCTATGTTATTTTTTTTTTGTACAAGATGTGTTGTTTTCTTATTTGGAATAATGAGACATTTCTAATGAACTCCAAATAGAAGTTTGTGTTATACTACAAAAAAAAAAAACTCAATCGACCAAGAGTTAGTTCAGAATTGTTACCGGTTATCCCATGGCCTGGAGCAGGCCCTACTATAAAAGGGAGGGGGCCCCGGCCAATTTAGCGTGCAACTGTCCGATACACACGGTGGGTTCAGATGTGGATATCTTTAAACAACGGGGAACGAATCTAGAGACCCACCGATCACTCACAAACACACTACAATTGTCAAATTTAAGTAAACATTCGAACATGCAATCTTCCGATTACGAGCGAGCCTCCAGTTTGCCCAGTGGATAAAGGCGTTCAGCTGGTAATCAGTGGATTGCTAGTTCGAGCCCGTGCGATGGACTTGACAAAGAAAAGTAAAAAAGTAGCGATTTTGTGATCGGAGGATTGCCAGCTTCGCTACAAAAATACTGGAAAGTCGTCCAGAACATCCAGCAAATTATGCCGGCGTGTATACGGAACTGGTGCACGATAATTTTGATCGGGGTCCAAAGTGCTGATGCCTATTGGAAGGCGTGGGTGCCAGATAAGGTGTTGTCCTCGTCATCTGGCCATGTTTCAAAAATACGAGGCATCGTTCCCGGGTTTTCCTTCAAGATAGGCCCCGAATCGTCACCAATAGCCCACTGTGCAGCTCTATTGCGACGTTAATTAACCAAACCTAACCAATTTAGTCCAGGGTCTCCGTGGCCCAGTGGATAAAGGCGTCCGTTGGGAATCAGAGGATTCTTGGTTCGAACCTGTGCGACGGACTTGACAAGGAAAATTAAAAAAAAAGTTGTGATCTTGTGATCGGAGATTTGCCAGCTTCGCTACAAAATAGTATAAAAGTCGTCTGCAACATCCACAAAAAAATTATCGGCGTGTATACGGCAGAAAGTTCCGATTGCGGCCCTTGGCAACCTTTTGTCTGGGCGATAAACAATTGTTTTCTTCTTTGTGAATATGGTAAACCCGGCTCCTTTCGGCCGCAATTGGGCTATTGCCGCATACGGGACTGGTGCACGATAAATCTGATCGGTGTCCAAAGTCCCGACGTCCATTGAAGGCGTTGGGTGCCAGCTCAGGTGTTGCCTCCGTAATCTGACCATGGTTCAAAAATACGAGGCATCGTCCCAAGGTCTTTCCTTCGAGATAGGCCTCGAACCGTCGCCAATAGCCCCACTATTCAGCTCTAGTGCGACGTTAAACGTTAACTAACCAACCAAACCAACCAATTTCGTTCCTACCTCCAATTCAATTTGCCTTGGATCTTGCCTTTCAGGCACAGCGCGAGCTTTACCTGAGATGTGATGATTAATAAGTGACGATACCTAATAGCAAGCGATGTCATTGCAGTAAGAATCTTTCCAATTCGTCTCGTTTCCAATTAGATCCACCTTGCATTGCGGAAACGTGACCCCTGCAGGGTTAATTGTTTACCTAATGGTTAATATGTAACCTGAATTAGTTTCAGTACCTGCTGCCCTTAGGCTCTGTGGTGGGGGACACTGATCCGTTGCTGTATAATTCACTAGTGTCCGGGGAGGCAGTGCTTCGAAACAAAAGTAAACATGGAGAGACGATATTAGTGCATGTAGTCTGTAAAATAATCATTGAGGTAGAATACCGTAATGTAGTCTGCAATCAGAGTGGGTTAGAGCGATGTAATTGCACATGCGACTAGGTGGATGGTCGATTAGACGACATATTAAAGCTACACAGTGGGCTATTGACGAAAAATCGCCAATCTCTGGTTACCACAATCCATACAAAATCGCAAATATTGTCGGTTATTTGCCTAAGTTTGGTTTGGTTAATTAACGTCGCACTGGAGCTGCACAGTGGGCTATTGGCGACGGTTTGGGGCCTATCTCGAAGTAAAGACCCGGGAACGATGCCTCGTAATTTTGAACCATGGTCAGATGACGAGGACAACACCCGAGCTGGCACCCAACGCCTTTCGAGCCCCAGTTGCTCAGTTGGTAAGGCGTTCAGCTACTAATCAGAGGATTGGTGGTTCGAATCCGGGAAATGGACTTGACACAGAAAAGTAAAAAAGTAGTGATCTTGCGATCGGAGGGTTGCCAGCTTCGCTGCAAAATTACTAGAAAGTCGTCCAGAATATCCAAAAAATTATACTGGCGTGTATACGGGACTGGTGCACGATAAATCTGATCGGGGTCCAAAGTCCCGACGTCTATTGAAGGCGTTGGGTGCCAGTTCAGGTGTTTCCTCGTCATCTGACCATGGTTCTAAAATAACGAGGTGCATGTATGAATGTGTGTATGAATGTGTATGTGTTCCCCGGTCTTTCCTTCGAGATAGGCCCCGAACCGTCGCCAATTGCCCACTATGCAGCTCTAGCGCGACGTTAATAAACAAAACCATACCATTTAATAACACAAAACTACAGTGGGGGAAATAAGTATTTGAACAGTCTTGTTTAGCAACAATGTCACTGTAAGTAAATGAAATCAAATTCAATTTGAATGTACGTAATTAACACACATTAAACTATAACTATAACTTCTGGAAGGCTCAAAACTTGTTTCCTCTATGAACGCGTTGAAGCCAATGTGGAAGCAGCCATACTGTGCCCCGATACTTTTTTTAAGTGATTTAGTGGTGTTTTTTAATATTATAGCATTGTATAAATATTAAATGTATATAAATATTATATTTTCTTCTTATAGAATTAAATTTTTATATTGCTGAACAAATAGTTTTTGCTCTTGTTTTTTAACTGCTTAGACTTTGAATTGTAAATGGCTTTCTACTTTAGTAGAAGATTGCATTTAAAATGGGTTTCAAATGAAAATGGAAAAAAGACGCAGCTAAAAGCAATACATGTCGGCTTATTTTAACGTGTAAAATATACGAAATATTGCGGTAACGTGAAAGTGGGGAGAGTATGGCTGCTTCCACATTGGCTTCAAGTCAACAAAATGTCTTGCCCAATCCAGAAGTTACAGTTAAAGGTCAGTGGTAACACATCTAAACACAAAATAGTGTACATTTTAAACTCGTGATTTATAAATATAGCAGAATATGAAAATTCTTAAAGGAAAGAAGTATTTGAACAGAATATCACAAGTCAAAGATCAAAATTAAAATTTAAAATAAATAATAATATTTTGTAAAAAAGTATCAATTATTGTTTGTTTGACAGTTTGTAACTTTCTTAGAATTGATTGGATTAATCTTTGGTTACATCTGATGACATGTTCTCCATTTTTTTAAAAAAGAAATTTTTCGAAGTATTGGTTTTTATTCCCTACTTCTTGGTCAAAAAAATGTCATCAAATTATAAAATATTTTTCTAAATTTTGTAGAGATAAGGGAACTAGGAATGTTTGCTGAATATATGTTTTAATTAATAGACAAGGAACTCCTTCGTATGGCTGGTGGTGTATGTGGGACCATTATTCTGTGAAGATTTAAGTCATCTTTACTTACTGAATTTAAGGCGATTTCAAATAATTTATCTTGAAATATTTTCAAACAAACCCGAGAATTTATAATGCACTGAATTACAATCAAATCATAGGCCTCAACGGAGGTTAAATACCCTTAAACAATTACTCGGCCAACATCGTGTTTAGCAATTAAATGCGTATCATCATAGGAATTAAAGCACGCTTATTTTTTTGACAAGCAGTTTTATGACTATGAAATCCAAAAATACAAAAATTACTATTATTCGTGAATAGTGCAATGTTCCATAATTTCATTGGTTTGTTTATATATTTTCGAAATGAAGTAGTTTGTTTTTATTAATATCACTGACAAATGGCTTTTGATTCCATCCATTCTATTCATAATTAGACCGATAATTTCTGACTTATAAAGATTTAACACAGACACTTGAACTTGATGCGGTTTATATAACTATTATTGACATAATTTTTTTACAGATATCAATTTTGCTTTTTTTTGCGTTATTTTTTTTGCATAAATTATTTTTTGCATTATTTTCCGGTGGTATTGTTTTTGTTTTATACGGCACAATAAATAGATAAGAAATTTAAAGTATACATATACACTGGAAAAAATAAAAATCGACCAAAGATTACAAAATATTTTTTTTTTGTTGTATAATAATCCCTTCAGATGACGCAAAGTTAGACCGCGAACCTTCACCAATAACTCTAGTACGGTGTTAATTGACCAACCACACAAAGTTTAGCAAAAATTAAAAATAAGTAAATTATATAAATTGTAACTAAATTGAATTAATGGTACAAATTAATCGAAATAGAAATGTTGTCGGGGTATTAGATAAAATAAATAAAAAATATTTTTATTAAAGCGTCAAATAACAGAATACCAAGTCCTTTAAAATTTACTGCATTCATGAGACGAATTTAAATGCCATTCTAAAACCTATTATTTTTGTGCACTTAACTTTATTGTTATACAGTTACTTTTACAACTATTTCCTCAACGAAGCGAATCGAAATATCCTTCAGGCGATACTGTTTAGGAACCTTTCTTGATTCCTATTCAAAATCACCCTTTCATTTACATTCTATAAAGATAATTTTTTTCTATTTTGTATTACCCCAAAACCTTTCCTCCCACACATACGAACATTGGGAACGGGACCTTAAAATAACACGTAATAATACCATTCCTTTTTACTCATTCCGAATTTCGACACCTCGGGGCGCTGCAGTCACCCGCGCTGTTGCCAAACCCAGACGAGTAAAACTTCCGAGTCAATCCACGCATCGGAAAACATTTTATCGCCTGCCGAGAAGAATTCATTTCCCGACAATTATCGTCTGGTCGGAATGGCTTGAAAGATTCGATTTTTAAGCGTTTCTTGAAGACCCCCTTGGGGAGGTATTGCCAAGCGCCGGAGAAACTGATTGTGTTTGAGTTATGGGAAGATTGGGTGGCAACCGTATTGTCTGATATTAGAATTTATGAATATGAAAATGGAATTCTTATTTTTAGAGGAAGTGTTTTGCAGTGGTGCAAAGTACTTGCGGGAGATGAACAGCAAATGCGGTGGAAAAAATTCTTGGAAATGTGAGCTTAATAATATCGGCTTGGAAATATCGGCTTAAGTCAAGGCGCTTAGAATAAGAAGTGAGATGAAATAAAATTGTGACGTCAATCTATTTTAATTTATGTTAGGGGCCGTCCCTTATTCAATGATTCTCCGACGCACCTGGCATCCGTTTCTGACGGCTTAAGCTGTTTTCCCTTTGGAAATATGGTATCTTGACTGAAGTCAAGGCGCTTATAATAGTAGGTGAGACGAAATGAAACTGTGACGCCATTCCAATCCAATTTATGTGAGGGATTTTCGCTTATTACACTACTTACCGACGCATCTGTGATCCGTTCCTGAGGGGCTAAGCTGTTTTCCTTTAGAAATATGATATCTTGGCTGAAGTCAAGGCGCTTAGAATAGTAGGTGAGAAGGAATAAAATTGTGACGTCATTCTAGTCCAATTTATTAGGGGTCGTCACTTACTACATGATTCTCCGAATCACCTCGGATCCGTTTCTGACGGACAAATCTGTTTTTCCTTCGCATTTCTTGTGTGATTGCAATGGTTAGGAACATTGAAATAAATGCGCTATTCTGTGGATGATATGATATAAACAAAATAATACATTTTAACTTATAATTTAACTAATTAAAAACTATTGCAGCATCTACTAATAATATCATAAAACATTTATTTTTTAACAATGAAAATAAACCAATTTTTAAGAAAAATCCTATGTTTTCTTAAAAGCATTTTTTTTTTAAGAAAAAAATATTGTAGCACATTAATAATATTTTTTATGTATCCCAGCTCAAATTTTTTTTTTAAATCAAGTCTTCATTTTGAAAATGATTAGAACAAACAAATCGTTGAGTTAGTGTTATAACTAGACAACTACATCGGAAGATTAAGGTATCCCATATAAGTTCCTATTTGAAGAACTCACCCCACGTTATATCTACGGGCGAGTATTACAACTAGGAATTAATATGTAATACCTTATTCATCCTACGGAGTTATAAAAAAAAGGCTACATCCTATTGAGCCGAATTTATTTCGTCCGATTCCTAGTCGTCCGAATGCCCGAGGGTTTTTCGGACGGTTTGCGGTTTTCCGCCAAGCTTAGATGGTGTTTTTCACCAATTTGGCAATAATGCTTTGCACTTGGTATACTTTCAGGGAATTGACAAAGGATAACCCCAAAAAAGTTAAGGCGCTAATGAGTTCTTTCCCCCACACCTCCTACAGATCCCAAGTTGGCGTTTTTCAAGTTGTCGTTGGCGGATATAACGCTTGTTGTCGCCAACGATACTTTCTCAACTTATAGTCGGTCCCTAATGTTTACGGGAATATAATTCCTGATCCTGGAAAATGTTTTCGAGAGAATTCTTTTTGGCGGGGCGGTGTTTGCTGTTGTCCTATGGCGACGGGTTGGCGGGCATCTATAACTGTCTTAGCTGATTTCTTTTTCAATGGTACTCAATACCTTTTATTGGTACTTAAAAATTGTTTCATTAAATGGAATATCAAATAAAATTAGATTATATTGCTAATCTTTGAAAGCTACTTTGTTAGGCTTTCAATGCTACTACGTTTTAGATTGATTACAAAAAAGACACTAATTAAATTTTTAAATACAAAATTAGTAGTAAGATTTTTGTAAATTATTAAAAGAAAAATGTTTTTTTTTAATTAATATTTTTTTCTTTGACTACCAACATACGTTTCTCGCCATTCCAAATTTAAATCCAAATAAAAAAAAAAGAATTTATGTGTTTAATATTAAATTTAGTTTACGTAAATGTTGATGCCATTTCAACGAATCTTATTGATTTATTTCAGCAACACTTACTTTAATTAACAGCACTGCATTCCAATTATCAACTCGCATTCAAGTTGGATAGCCAATAACAAAGAATTTGCATTCAGTGTTAGTAAATATAACTTTATAAAGTTTGTAGATGTTGAGATTTAAATACACTTTGAAACAGGGAGAAATAAATATGAAAAATTTTACTTGTTGTGAATTGTAAATCTATTACAATACGTTGTAATCAGAGTAAATATGACTAAATATTTTATAATGTATTACAAAATATATATATTTATAAAAAAGGCAGGTGAGGTTCTGTAGAAATACTGACAGAAGAGTTTTACGCTGGACGTCATTTCAGCATATTATAGAAATTGGAATTCTTCATCAACAGAAAGAAGATAAACAAGCTATTTTGCTCTACTTCTCCATTCCTGTATATGCTTTACTTTATTTCAAGATTTTATACGCATCACCGGTTTGTTTCCTATTATAAGAGCTTAAATTTATATTAACCGTGCCTTTATAACGGATATTTTTGCCTAATTAAATTAGCCGCATTCTATTCTTATATAACTATTTTGGCGAAGGAGTTTGGCCGAGTTTTAGAAATTTACGATTTATACTATAGTTGTATTTGTACAGTCATTTAAAAATTACTACTATTTCAAGCGCAAAAATAAGAATTTAAAGGAAATAGATTTTTTAAAAATCCTTTGTCTCCCGATTCCTTTTTTTCTACAATTTTCAAATGTTTCTTGTCCACTGTTTATATTAGTGCTGAATAGTTCATGCGAAAATACATGCTTATGTTTAATAATGAAGATTAAGTTCAGTACGAGTGAAATCCACTCAGATCGAAAGAGATGAAATAATGATTGTCCCATTTTTAATATCTATTATTACATTACAGCTCGCAGTTTTAGATTATTATTTAAAAAAAGAGGAATCAAGGATTAGAATTCAGAAACTTTCAAATTATTTTATTAAGAAGATCGAAATGAATATCTTACCAATATCATATATTCTAGTTTTTACTTCTGACGAGTCTGGTTCATGTTGAAACTAATCACTTGTCCGTTTTACTATAGCATAGTATAAGTTTTACTTGCTTATACCTTCTAATGAGATAATTATTTTTAATTTTACGAATGAGTTGAAAAAATTGAATTATTGAATATCAATTTTATACTTAGTACAACTTTTTGAAATCGGCGCCAAAATGTAGGTATGATTTTTGTAAATTGGCACCGACTTCAAAAAGTTGTACTAAGTACAAAATTGATATTCAATTATTAAATTTTTTCAACTCATTCGTAAAATTAAAAATTATTTTTTACTTTTTAGCGTATTTTCCTTAAAGTCGGTTTACCTTTTTTCTAGAATGATTATTTTATTTCTCTCTGTTTAGTTTTTAATTTAGCAGGGGTTTCGCCGCCTATTATTATTCACCAAGAATATCAAGCAGCAACTTGTGCTCAACAACATTATTGTAAAACAATCCCTATCAATGTCAATAAATGCTGGTTAAACGAAATGTCATTGCTGTACAACTTCTGTTAAACTATGAAAATATGAAATCGGATAAATTGTTTAAAAAACTCCGGATATATAACAGCCGGATAACCGATTATTTTTTAGCAGATTTTGCCTAACTGGATTTTTCTCTATCCAACAAAAAAAGAATTTTCAAAATCGGATAATATTATTTTTCAAACAGTCCGGTTAATTGAGAATTCCGGATAGTTAAATGCCGGATAACCGGATATTTCATTCAAATTGCTCCCAAGTGAAACATCCCCTATCCAACAAAAAAAATTGTGCAAATATCTGAAGTAGAACCAAAATCCCGCCCGAACATACATAAAAAAAATACATATCGATCGAATTGATAACCTCTCGACTTGGCGCGCGTTGGCGGTTTTAATTTAAAGTTTCTTGCGGTTTTATTTTTGAGTTTTGGTTGGCGCATTGTTCAGTCGGTTAAAAAAGCCCAATTTTTTTTTACGTTTCATCATAAAAAAAAATTACGTCACGTTTAGAAACTTAAAATTTTGTTTTGCTTATACTCATCATAGGTTATATCTCATGAGCAGAACACATTTTTTATACTTAGTTATACAACATCGCACTGATGCCAGATTGAAAATAGATATTTGACGAAGCATCACATATGATAGAAATGTTTATTGAATTGTAAGGATTTGCATTGTAAACTAAAAAAACGAGAATTTATGTTTATTTTTCAGGAAATGATCTCAAAGTATTGAATTTCCCATACATTGAGGTACTGTTGTATACGTTGGTCTGTTTGCATTATAATGTGTATTATTGTTTTCAAGTACGATAGCCGCAAAGTCTATTTGTATTGTGATAAAGCTCGGCAAGGTGTATTTTATCAATATTTTACAATAACTCGAAATAGAAAATATAGACAGTTATGTTAACGCAGGCACGAAATTTTTTAATTGTCTATTTTAATCAATAAAACATACGAATTGCTTTCAAAACCAATATACTCTCTATACTTGATACGTAAATTATTGTACTCTTCTTTAAACACTTACAATTAGCTCAATTGTAAAGTAAATTATTCTTTTAAATGTCAGATAACATTATATATTTCTTAATAATAATGTGTGTGTTTTTTCTTCAATTTAGTTTGATATTTATTATGAATAAAAATCTCCTTACTTTGTAGCGTTTAAATATATATTTTAATGTAATTACACGAAATGTATAATACAAACGTAATACAATTGAGTAAAAACGTGAATGTCAGATAATTTAAAAAAGTTATTTTCTTCAAATGTTTTTGAGTAGACCCTCCTTACAAAGACTCCTCGAGATAGCGACCCTTTTTTTCCAAAGAAATTTCCAATTGATAAATTAGCACGAATACTTTTTTTAAACTTATTACTACATCACATACCGTTGAATTAGATGAATAGAAGTAGACGGGTGAATAGCAGCATTTTTGCGAAGAGTTGTTGTGGGTATATCGGTGCCTTGTTGAATGCAAAAATTATGAAAAAAATACTATTTAATCTCAGATCAAATAACTTCCAGATATATTAATGCAAAATGATTGAAATGTTCGAATATCTTTCTTCTCTTTCGAATATCTTACTTCAAGTTCGACAAAGTAAAAATACTTCAAGAAGCTGCATTGATATGTTATGTAAAGTTTTAAAGAACTATTCTGCATCTGATAGTATCCGCCATTTATTCCTTTTTCTACAGACTTCCTTTTGAAGATATCTGCTGGTGACTACCAGCAGAGACCTGACTCAGACCTGACTCAGACCTGAGTGGACACACTACCAAGGGTCTTAACTCAGGACATAAAACTCCTACAGCATTTAAACGCACAGGACTCCATCAATCACTTTCACTGAAGCCCAGACATTGCATATTATAATTTTACTTGGTACTGATCAATTTTTAAACCCTACAATTAAACACTTTTAGAAAACAAAAAGGACAATTTCGTCATAAATTTACAAAAAAACAAAAACAAAACGATACAAAAAAAAATTTAAGGACCAATTTTTCTTGCTTTTTCAAACAATAGACTTTACTTTACCTGATGCAATTCTTAAATACTTTTCTATGCAAGAATATTAAATAGAGATAAAGGAATCTATTAAGAAATTATATACCATATAGTATAGAGAAGGGAACGATTTGCCACATGGTAATGTTATAATTGTTTGGCTCATATTAACTATGTTCTACGTTATATTAATACGGCTATAAAAAAAAATAAGGCTGGCCATACCCATGTTAAATAACACTAAAAAAATATAAGTTTGGGGAAATGAACATGTTAGTACATATTTTTAATATTAAAAAAAATTACTGCATTACACTGTTAAAAATATGTTCTTAAAAATAAGTAAAATACACTCATTTTTTATTACATTCGATGCTTATCATAGTTTCAAATACATAAGTTTCATTTTTAAAAAAGACATGTACTCAAAAATGAGTAACATGAATAAAAAGAGCAGTTGCTTGCCTACACATGCTGCCTTCGTAAATCACTTTCAATAAATTTAAACAATTACAACCAGCACTTACCGGGAATCGAACCCAATCCGTCTACCTGATGTCGTCCGCACCGAAATCTGGGGCCTTATCCGTCGTACTACCAGAGCGACAGGAAGAAATTGTAAACATAGTAACGGCGGGGCAAAAGAATAGGAAATAAGATTATTGAGTCACAATAACTCAGTTTCCATTTAAACAATTGACATAAAATAATGTGGAAAACCATCTTCTGAACAAATATTTTAAGCTTGCCAGGTCGCTTGAACCAAAGCTGATATTAGATCTTTTTTTTGTCTACCCTCTACTTTGATTTCTACAGAAGAGTAATACTCTCGATGTTTCGAATTTGGCTGTTCAATATCAAGTGGAAAATAAAGTTACTCTAAAACTGGTCGCTTCGACATTCTCAGAAGGTATTTCAAGTGCAATGAATTATAGCTAGAAAATGAAGGGCCGAAAAAAAATTAACATTAATTTTATAATTTCTATTAATTTTACAAAGGTTTTACTAAAAATATGGTCACAAATTTGCCCAACTAATACATAGAAAATATAATACCACAATAAGAAGTTTAATTAATTTTAGTCTCTTACTTGTGCAATTAAGATTCCTTTAAACTCATGAACATTGGCTGGTGCCATTACCTAATTTGTAATAAAGATCCCGCGAAAAATGCCAATATTTTAAATATTAAAAATATCAGTTTTTCTGCCTATCATACCTCTTTGAAATAATTTTCTGCACAACTGCTCATGAAAACTTTGTAAGGTTAGGTTAGTTATAGCACTGATTTTTTATCTATATGGGATGAGTGAAATCTTTCTTTTTGATTCATAATTTCATTCAAATTTGGCTGAATGAAAACATATTTTCACTATCAAAAAACAGTGCATTTTAACATTTTTTTTTCTTTATGATCCCGCGAGTCCTCTTTCTCTCTCTCTATATATATAACATCCTTCCGCGGACAATCTTCCGGGAACTGCTGGACTGTTACTAAAATATAAGAAGAGTGCTTTTTTTCTTTATTGGTTTTTTTCTTATTTTTAAATGTTTTCTCTATAGAGATCACCACTGACTGCAGCCTGTTATATGGTTATCGTTCTACCAAAAATCATAATTATTGGATGCATGTTTTGTCTCCGCCAACGTAAATTACGTTTATCTACTTTGTGGTTGACATCGTACCCCAAACTTCACTATATTAAATTGCGAATTTATTTTTTTGCACAAAATAATACCTTTCATATTGAAATAAGCGCATGCTAACTTTCGAAATTATACGGGTTTTACTAGTATAAAACTTAATAATCAATTAAAGTATTTTTATATTAAAAATATTCTGTAAAAATAATTTTGTCTGTACTGGTATTTTTTTTTTCTAAATTGAAGTTTTTTTAAATTTTCAATGCTGCAACTTAAATTTTAAAAGGAGTAGGCTTTTTAAAAAGCTTCAACTTAAAAAAAAATACCAATCCAGCACTAATAGCGCCTCCAAGCACTTTACGACCCCCTGCCGTCGACCCCCCACATCGACCCCCTGTCTGAACCGTGAGCGAAGGTCACCTTTCAATTAGGGGAACGTATACATGTTTTTTCTGCGACAATCTTCATTCAACTTTCTTCTTAGCGCAATGATAAACACGCCAAATGGCAATCCTATTCTACAGAGGGGGGTGAAATTCTAAGGCTGCTACTTTCAAGATAAAAACACCATGTCAAAATGCGCCAAAGTGTTTCGCCAAAGTAATTAGGTAAGAATAGATCGAAAAGATAATTCGGACGAATAGGTCAAAAAGATAAATTCGGACGAAAAAATTCGGACCACTAGGTGCACACGTAAAAAAAACACCTGCAAAAGCCTTCGATTTTGAAACATTTGAATTATTGAAGAAGAAATCAATTTTTAAAGGTTTTATGTAATAATTTTTTCAATGTCATTTTTTGTTCCAAATTCAATTATAAAACCTTAAAAAAATTCAATTACATAATTTCGATAAAGATTTTATGCTGACTTATTTTTGCTAACGTGGGGATTCTGCCTATTTCAGTTTATGTTAACAGTATTTTAGCATTTCTTTTTTCATGGCGAAAGGTCAATATGGCTACAAAAACGAATGAGGATTTATGAATAGACGTCAATAAAAAATGTATTTACAATTTTAAGAATATTTACCACCCAAGTCCAAAATATTTATTCCACTTCTTTGACAGACTTTACACTGCTCTGAAGACTCTAATGCATCTCTGGGTTACTAAAAAGACTTCTATTCCAAGAAAAGTAACGTTTAACAAATATAACCTCGTATTTGAAGAGCACGGCGGAAGAGGTCAAAAGATAAAATAAACAGCCCGCGCAATCTATACAAGAACTATTTGCGAAGGTTAACAATAAAAGCCAAACAACAAAGCGTGTGGAATTTCAAAAAACAAGAATTTCGAACTCCCGAACACAAGTACATTCCACGTAAATTCACTCGGCAACGATTCGTAGTGCAATTCGGATTCGCTGTGCGCAGCACAAGAGAAAAAAAAGTTGTTCTAGTTCGAAATTGGAATCAAATGGCAGGATAAAAAGTTGGCGGGAAAAAAATCCCCTCTCACAAGAACTAAATCGTATTTTTTTCAATCTTTTCTCCGTGTATAGTTTATCCGAAGATCTATGCTTTTCAAGAAAGAACAATAAAATAAAAAACACCGAATCTTTATTGTTATGCATATTCGAAATAAATAAGAATCCCTCTCTGACCCAGATATCAAATTCTAGAGCTGACTTTCCCGCACTTTAGGAACACAACGGAGAATATTCTTTCTTAAAAAAGTCCTTTTGTGAGTTGCTTATCCGATGGCGGACGTATGTTAAAAGTTGAAGAATTCACGGAAAAATGGCGAGAGGGGAAATATGAAGTGTTTATCTTCCAACAATTCGACGCCATCTTTATTTATTGTCAGGAGCAAATGGAAATGTTTTTTTTAGTCGATATAACTTTCGAATTCCTCTTCTCTTGCGAGGCTTAAGTGCTCTTAAATGGCGTTTTGCGTGGTTATAAATCATTATATAAAATATTTATTGGGGGAAAAATCGCACCTACTTTCTGAATGGACGCTTAGTGATAAAGCGTTTATAGTGCCTTACGAAAATGAGTGATTGAGGAAATGGTTGTTGAAAAAGCGTTTGCAGCCAAAGAGGATCAAGTCCCTTGTGAATAAAGTGAGTTAACCCTTCTGCGGTCGAGAGAAATTTGAAATGTACGCTCTTTTTTTATGGAACAGTTACATCCCGTTCCTGTTCTTTCTAAAGATGTATTCTTTAGGGTTTCTTTTATGTTTAGGATGGATAACTGAAGGCGTGGGTGGAAGAACAAAACATCTCCAGTTTTCAAAAAATTTCAGGAAGGACGAAATACACTTTGAAAATACTTTATTTTTTTTTTAAACTCATCAAATTTGGGTAAAATATAAAAAATACCTTATGTCATCACAGACCGGATTTACTTTTTCAACCTTTTGTCTGGTTTTTCTTTTTATTAAAAAAATAATGGAGCTATCTGGTTTTTTACACCTAACACTGGAATTCTGTGGTCAGGCTTACCAATAAAATCTTTGAAGATACTTCTTCGAAATCATTAATGCGACTGTCAACTTCAAACAACAAAAAATATTCGTTTCATTTAATAAAACATAATAAACCACAAAATAAATATAATCTAGCTCTTAATTCACACCTTTAAAATAATTTCTTATGTGCAACACACCTTTCAGCTGGTTCAACAAACAACACATCTTCGACTAACAAGTTTGGCAAACGACTGGCTGATGCAACACGGAAAGCGATGCGACCAAACGTTGAACTACTTCGGTGTAAAAACAAGACAGCTCCTGGCAGAGCTGTACGTATCTTGCACCGTATGAGACAACAGTACAGCTCCTTTACCTTTATATCTGTACAGCCATTGCTTACAGCTGTCTGGTTCTTGCACCAATCGGTATTTTTTTTCTTCGTAGGAATAAGTGAAAAAGTGTAAATCAGAAAAAATGGAGCTGCCTGGTTCTTCCACCCACGTTTTCAATTAAAAATATATACAGGTTAGGCGTGAAACTAAATAATAATCAAACATATGTTTAGTGGTAGGGCCTCCAGTTGCCCATTGGATAATGGCGTTCAGCTGGTAATCAGAGGATTGCTAGTTCGAGTCCGTGTGATGGACTTAACAAAGAAAAGTAAAAAAGTAGTGATCTTGCGATTGAAGGGCTGCCAGCTTCGCTACAAAAATACTAGAAAGTCGTCCAGAACATCTAACAAATTATACTGGAGTGTATACGGGACTGGTGCATGATAAATCTGATCGGGGTCTAATGTCTTGACGCCTGTTAAGGCTGCGTTTGGTGCCAGCTTAGGTGTTTCCTCGTCATCTGACCTTGGTTCTAAAATAACAAGGTGCATGTATAAATTGGTGTGTGAATGTATATGTGTCAACTGAGTGGTTGAAAAATCACACAGCAACTGCCCGGCGATTATCTTAATTACATTCCACTCAAGACTGCCACGTTTCAGATTTCGAAATCGCCAAAGTAAAGATAAAAAATGGCCAAACTCGTATTAGCACAATCCATACAAAATCGCCAAATTGTCGATTATTTGCCAAAGTTGCCTCGGTATCGAGTGAAAGGATATTTTGTTCGATAGTTGCATGTCCGATAATATCTGATTGAGCGGATATAACTTGAGTTTTGCAATAGTTCAGTTGCATGTCTGATGGTTGCCATTGCGCGGCTAGCCTAAAAAGGATATTCTATGATAGAAAGGTGAACAGTAAACCCTATCTTTTCCATAATTAAAAACAAATAACGGACATTGTGACAACCTGCCCCGGTCTCCCAGCATTTTTTGTCTTGAAAGCTTTCCACCCATCCGAAAATTGAAATATCTTTCTTAAGCAATGATTACATTTTCCGTAAATAGATTAAGCAACTGATCAAATTTCTTCTTGGAATCCTGTCTTTTTTTTTCAAAGCACTAAAGTATAGTGGATGTATTTTATTTTACCTTGAGGTATAACTTCTATATTTTCAATTACATTTAAAACAAAATTGGAGAGCTTATTGAATTTGAGCTGAAAAGTAATAATATAAAATCTCCAATAGTAAGTCGTAATTTTAGCTGCGATGGAGATTCCATTTTCAATTTATTTTTTAAATTGTGCAACGCAATAACTGTATTTTATTACTTTACCAGGAACATCCGGGTTTTAGTGTTCCGGGTTATATATATATATATATATATATATACTATATATATATATTTTATATAGAAACTTGATTGGAGCTCGAGATCTCGATTTGTAATTCATTCTCTAGTTTCTGTAAAATATATCATTGGCACATCTTGGTGATAAAAAGGGAAAATAAATTAAACTTTACTCTGCAGAGCTCGAGTTCCAAGGTGAATCGAATTTGAGTCGAGACGAATATGAAAAATTCTTACTGGAATGATCACTTACTAATAGGGACCGTCACTTATTACGCCTGAGAGTCACGTAAGAACTAACAAATGATCTATTCGATCACATGATTTCGTTGTTAGGGAGGTTGTTGGATTATTTTGTTTAATTGTTATTGTAGCGCTCGGGCAAGGATAAAAACTTTTTGTACCTCCAGCTAAAAGATTTATGATAATTAGACAATAGCTTTTTGCTGTGCAATACGTAAATGTATTTGAGAATAAAAATATTGTAATTAATACCAGTTACTTTACCAATAGGTTATTCTTAATGAAGCTAAATAACTAACTAACACGTATTAATATATTTTATCTTGCAATTAAATATTATAAATGTGTGTATGTACCCTTCTTTGTGAAAGGATTCAGAGGATTGCTAATTCGAGCCCGTGCGATGGACTTGACAAAGAAGGGTAAACAAAAGTAGTGATCTAATGATCGGAAGGTTGCCAGCTTCGCTACAAAAATAGACACGGGAATTTTATACGTATATTTTAACCATGATTAAATGACGAGGACAACACCTGAACTGGAATACGACGCAACCTCAGTAGGCATCAGGACACTGGACCCCTATAAGATTTACCGTACACCAGTCCCGTATACACGCCAGTATAATTTATTGGATGTTCTGGACGACTTTTCGAGTATTTTGTAGCGAAGCTGGCAACCCTCCGATCGTAAGATCACTACCTTTTTTTACATGTCTTTGTCAAGTCCATCGCACGGGCATGAACTAGCAACCCTTTGATTACTAGCTGAACGCCTTTATCCAATGAGCTACCGGGCCACTTAAACAATTTAGGAAACTAATGCAAATACGGCTGATTTTTATTGTCGCGGACTCTGATCTTCTCTTCAATCAACTATTCCTTGAATGAATAGAAAGATGGGACATAACGCCAAAAGTCTCGCCAAAAATCCTTTTTCCGATGACTAATGACGGGGACAACAATGACTGATGCTCCTTTTAAAGAGTCTTCGTCCGATCCGCGGCCAACAACCATCTCCCAAATTAACCCAATTACAACAACAAGACGGATCACTTAAGAATCGCCAAGTGTCAGAACAATAATGAGTTTTTGAATGATTAAACTCCTGTGATAGGAACGGGTCCGTATTCTTTGGACATAAAATCCGAGAGGGAAAGAATGCGACTGGAAAATGGAAATTAAGGGGATTATTATGTGAAAGGGAGTGAGATAAATTGAGTAAGAGGAGACCCAGACTCCAGTGATTGCACACATGTGTGAATCTAAAATGCTAAAATAGTTTGTCAAAAGGAAAGATTGTGATACTTTTTGTTTTATTTCAGTCTGAGATTTGAAGCATATTTTTAAGGTTTGTGCCTCTAAGAATAGTTTTTTTTTAATTACGGTGAATGCACCAGTTATTGACCACGTATCAGTTACCGACCATTTGGATAAATTACTTAAATCTACACTGTTAAAATTAGGTACAGCCGCGGAAAAAAAAAACGAACCACCGATGATTATTTCGTTAGTTTTTATAGTAGAGCTAAACTTAATATACCATTTTGTAGGGAATACAGTCTACTACACGTTGATATACAAAAAATTTGCATAGGGGAGTATCTTCATATTAAAATCCGCACTAACTTTAAAATTTCCAATTGCAACACCCAATTTTCATTCAATATTTAGAATCTACGACAAAATTTATCGTTGAATATCAATTTGCAAGTCATTTGGCTAAGTAGTTTTTTAATTATGAATATCGAAAGTTTAGAACTCGTAATGTTAAATGAATTTCTTAAACTTTTAATCATATCTTTTGAAATAATAATTTTAGTAAGCTGATATTTTTATCTGTGTTACTTCTAAACAACCCAAATAAAATACACTAACTTTCATTACTTATATGTCTATTTTTTAGTTTTATTTAAATTAGGATATTAATATTCATAAAATTTATGAATAGCAACCATGCTATATTTTGATAGTGATGGATTCAGAAAAACGTTATGCATATCTAAAATTTCATGATTTTCCTCTTTGTAGTTTTTCGGCTATTTTATAATGTGCATCAAATGATCATTTAAGGGGTCATACACAAATTTAAAATCTGCAGAACTTAACAGAAATCTATTAATTTTGAGAATTAAAAGCGCTGTGATCGCGTTGGCATAAAATTCTAAATTCTTATAAAGGCGAGGGGTATACGGGAGTGGGGGAATGAATGACTACGGGAAAAGAAGAACCACGGCTAACGCCAAAACATTTTCTACCAGCGTACTTCATTTCGAAGTCTCACTAATACTTTGTCCAATGTGGAAGTAGCCCCTCAAATAAGATAGATACATATCGTCTAATATCTCTGCATATATATGTAGGAAATTAACGAAAATTTATATTTAGATTATTTCGAGGGCGGGGAACATTTCTACGCTATCAAAAGTAGCTGTTGCTATTGAAAATTTTAAAGTTGGTGCGGATTCGAGAATGATGATAGTCCCCTATGCAAATATTTTGTATATAAATGTACAGTAGATTTTATTCCCTACAAAATGGTATATTAAGTTTCGCTCTACTATAAAAACTAACGAAATAATCATCGGTGGTTCGTTTTTTTTCCGCGGCTGTACTTAAAAATAGGTAAAACGTATTCATTTTTTATTACATTCGATGTTTATCATATAATTCCTTCATAAATCACTTTCAATAAACTACAACAATTACAACCAAGACTTACCGGGAATCGAATCCAATCCTTCTACCTAATGTCATCCGTACCGAAGTCCAGGGCCTTATCCGTTGTACTACCAGAGCGACGAGAAGAAGTTATAACAGAAATAATGTTAAAAGAATGGGAAGCAAGATAATTGAGCCATAATAATTCAGTTTCCATTTAAGCAATCGACATCAAATAATACGGAAAACCATTTTCTGAACAAATATTTAAGTTGGCGAGGTCGTTTAGTTAAGATGGCTTGAACAGAATTAGCAATATTAAACCATACTGCTCATTTTTGCGAAAGTACGATTACTTAAATTTGAGTACGTCATCGCTTATTTAGGATGTAATTGTACTCAAAGAAAATCAAATACGTCCATGTACTCATTTTTAACCACATTTTTTATTTAGTGTATCTGTTTTTCATTATGTTTTTAAAAGTCCTTTTAAACAATATTACTCAAAGGCTATTAAAATTTAGGTACATTTCATTTTACAGTCTAATGTAAGTTTGTCATTTACACGTATGGCATTCACACGTTTGGCATTCACACGTTTGGCACTGGTCGGAAATTAGTCTTAACTGGACGGTAATTGCTACATTCACACTAGTTTATTTATTAGTTTACTGAGTCTTTCCCACGGTTTTACACGAGTTCAAGTTTTTTTTCACTCCATTGGTTCGTTCTCCTTGTTTATTCCATCCCTTATTTTTTCGAAAGAAAAATAAGTTATCTATTGTTTAGACATCTCCTGATGCATCTCCAAATGTTAGCTGTTATTTGACATACAATGTTGTCTAGGGGTCCCGAGGCCAAGTCAAGACAACGCATAAAACCACATACTCAATAAAATACACACACTTTAAAAACCACATACACATATCAAATTTTTGTTTTCCGTTCGCTGAAGCATTTTTGACAGAAAAAGTTATTTCAACAAAGCAATTTTTGATCGCCAATTTTCAATTGTTTAAAACAATAAATATATATTCATTTATTTTAAAGTGTTTTCATTGTTGTCAAGATCTTATGATTTTATGACAATGTGACAAAGTATCTGTATTATAACAATACCGATACTTTAAAAAATAAAAATAAAAAAATTATGAATTTAAATATTGGGTTCATTTTTGGAAAGCCTGGAGATCCCTGGACGTGATTCCACGTCCATGACCGTCAGGGGGTTAACAATCACTTAGTAATTTTTCACAATATAAATTTTAAAATCACTTAATAAAAAACAAACGACACCAATATAAAAAAAAATCATATTAATCTAACTTTAAACTGACTAAAGCTATTTAAAAAATTAATTAAAAAATCAGTTTTATTCATATTAATTACTTAAATATTCAAATTTAAGGTATTTTTTAAATTTGATTAAATTTTACATCGACAACGTTTGGTCAACTATGAGATATTACTAACTAACTATAATAAAACACTGCTTAATTATTTTTAAATAACATAATAGAATATATATAAATAAAATTATATCTAAATAATTCTATTATTCAATATATTTTTTAGTTATGTCAGTATCGGATATAGAATGTTCATTTGTTGAAAAAAAATTCAGTATTTACTTAACTATTAACTAAGCATTTTTAAATAAAACTTATTACTAAAATATAAGTTGTTAAATATATTTCTGTACAAAAAGTAAAAGGCATAACCATTTCTCGGTGTATATTTACAAACATCTAAATAAAAACTTAATTTTATTCTATAAAGTGAATAGCTCAAGTGGAATTTCTGTTTTCTGTTCTATGAAGATTTCGAATTTCTCCTTCAGTAACTCGAATTCACATTCTTAAGGTACTTTCTTGGGAAACGCAAAAGAAAACAGTTAAACTCTTTTTCAAACAATTTAAGCTGTCTGCAGTTTAAAAATAAATGGAGAAACTATCCTTCTAAAAGACATTTAAATTACCCGTAGGATCTTTCTAACAAAACTTTTCTTTGATACAATTCCTTTAAATAACTTTATAAAAGCCACTTTAAAATTATTTTAGGGAAAATGCTAGAGGACTTTTCTCAGAAAAACTAAATTACAGATCTAATTAGGGTTAATAATAAAATATTATTATACTAGCATAAAACATAGTTAATTCAGAAATTAATTAAATTGAAAACGCAAATACTTTACTTATTGTAATATTACAATACTATTATTCATTAATTGTTTTTAGCTTGTTTATTTAAATTGTTTCAATTTTCATTCTTCTAAGAATTACTGCTGAGTAAATTCAATGATTTTAATGAGTAAAGAGACTATTATTTTTGTTAATTGTATTTAGCATTTATTGTGCATACATACTTTTTACTTGACAGCGCTCATTTTAGCCAATTAATAATTCATATTTTTTTTGTATTCTAAATAATAGCTTTAGGAATGGGTTATCTACTGAAGATAAAAATTTTAATTAATTATTCATACTTAAAATTAAATAAGTCTCAATTTACGGATGTATTTTATGAAATTTTAATTTTTTGAACAAAAGAGCTATTCGAATCTTTTCATTAATAACGAAGTTTAACTTTTTCATTAATAAAAATCTTGGTAAGAAGATCATAGACTTGTGTAACAATAAAAAAGTCTGTCACTTTTTGATCGCAAAACACCTGCTTTCTCTGCATGAAAGGAGGAACATTTGTATATAAGTTCCATTCACCCTCAAGATGCGGACCTGGGGCTCAGATATGTACAATTCTGTTTAGTTTTAAATAGATTTGAACAATTCTAGGAATACCAACATGCACGTGCGCTAACTATAGCATGAACACTTTAACGCACCACACCCATTTGTGTGAAATATATTAGTGAATCTTCTCTAGCCAAAAAATAAAAATAAATAACGGTATGTTCATAGATGGCAGTATTATCAACGGCTTTTTAAAATAAAAAACTTTAAAATGAATTATTTTTAACGCAATTTAAAAAAAAACGTTGATATTTATTAGATGAAAGTACGATTTGTCACTGGTCCATGAAATTATCTTTCTTTTGATACATCATGTATTAAGATCCGTTGCGTCTAAGGAGGTGTAAAAGGGATCTTACTACCGAAATAATATATATGATTTTATGTATAAATGTCTTTAAAAAGCGCTCTGGATTTTAGATCCCCAGTTGCTCAGTGGATAAGGCGTTCAGCTACTTAATCAGAGGATTGGTGGTTCGAATCCGTGCGATGGACTTGACAAAGAAAAGTAAAAATGTAGTGATCTTGCAATCGGAGGATTGCCAGCTTCGCTACAAAAATACTAGAATGTCGTCCAGAACATCCAACAAATTATACTGGCGTGTATACGGGACTGGTGCACGATAAATCTGATCGGGGTCCAATGTTTTGACGCCTATTGAGGTTGCGTCGGGTGCCAGCTCAGGTGTTGTCCTCGTCATCTGACCATGGTTCAAAAATACGAGGCATCGTTCCCGGATCTTTCCTTCGAGATAGGCCCTGAACCGCCGCCAATAGCCCACTGTGCAGCTCTAGTGCGACGTTAATTAAAACAAACCAAACCGTTCTGGATTTTATCACAAAAGTTCGCGGCGTCGAATCCAGAAAAGGGTCGTTCTTTTTTTTTAATGTATATGCTTTTACGCCTTCCCTAGCAACGTAGGGCCAATCAACTAGTTTTTAGTAATATAAGCCTTCATTGAAATAACAGCTAGCAGCTTGTTATAAACTTTGCCCTTCTTATATATAATCTTATATAATAACAATACATAAACATCTATTTATAAATATTTATCAAGCTATATATAAATAGAAACAGTTCCATATTCTTTCCTAACTTGTTGCATTCCACACTTATTCAATAAGAAATAGAAGAAAAAAAAAGCCAAATGATCAGCACAAATTCCCCGTCTCGCCAATCAGCAACGGCATATGAAGTTCCACGCCAAATAAGTATCCCCTATTTTTTCATCCGTCTGCCAGGATTAGGGGGAAAGAAATCATAAATCCTCAATTATACACAGCTCAACTCCTTTTTACCTTCCCCTCTTTTCCCGCTCTTTCCCAATAGTTATCCCACTTAATTCACCCCCGATGAATGTATATTTAGATAAGGCGCCAAACAAGAAATTGTCGCATTAAAAGATTTTTTTTTTGGCGAGGATTGTTTGACTTGCATGAGTTAAGTTGGAAAGAATACTAAGATTTCCAAAGGGGTCTGTTGGAATTGTCACAAAGTGTAAAAGATTTCTGGAGAAATAGTGTTTGGGTGGGCGTCTTGATTTTGAAACTCTTTACGAAACAGTATAGAAATGTGGTGTGTTACATGAATAATTTATAGTAATTCCACGTTAAGAGATGTTATTAGTACAAATTACTCGACTTATTTATTTTTAAGAAAGAATTTTAGTTGTTCGTCTATTGAACCCATGAGATGTGACTGTCAGTCGCCAAAATAACGAGGTAGTTTATTCCCGAAGTACCCTGAACAAATTTCGTAGCCTTATGTTGAATCCATTCTGCCAAATCAGTATTTTTTTTAATATAAGGTGACCAAAATTGTAATGTATACTCAAAAAGATGAGGACTAATCAGTACCCTATACAATGTAAATATTACATCTTTAATATATATTTTAGTTTATGGTATACTATATGAATCGGTCGAAGCTAAAAAGGTTTCAGTCCAAAATATTGAAAATAGATTTAACAGTGGTTTTGGTAACTTGAGGGTCTGTTTCATAAATTAAAAAATGATACGTAAGATAAATTGAGTTGTAATAACTCAGTTTCCATTTAAGCAATCGACATCACATCATCTGAAAAACCATCTTCAGGAAACCTATTTTAAGTGTGTCAGGTCGCATTGTTAAGATTGCTTGAACAGAAACTGAGATTAGTAATATTAAATCACACTGCTCATTTTTTCGAAAGTACGATTACTTAAATGTGAGTACGTCCTCGTTCATTTACCGCTCAATTGTGCACAAAGAAACACGAGTACGTTCATGTACTCATTTTTAAGCACTTTTTTTTTACAGTGTGTAACTACACAGTGATGCCGGTCAATAAAGAAAGCACTGCTAAAGTCCAACACGCTAGCCAGTGTGCTGTTTTTTTTTATTATTAATTTTATGTAATTAAAAATAATGAAGAGAAACTGTAGCAACGAACCAACTCATAATTATTTTTTTAAGTAACTTAATATTTTTATTATTTTTTTTAGTATTATGAAAATCTAATTATATTTAATTAGCAACTGGAAGGAGAGTATCTTTTTTCGTCCACTTATGATCCGCATTTAGATACTCCGGCTTTTGTAATTAAATAATTTGAAATTAAATTTCCCAGCGCCTAACAAGTATTTAACTATAGTAGTGTAAAAAAAAATTACGGCTGATTTAATGTTCTTCTTTGTAATAATTACAGAGATTGGTCTCGATTTTTTATTAAAGGTACTTTTGTCTACTTAAAATCTTAAATGCTTTAGTGTAAAACGAAATGAGTAAACAACAAAGTATAAGTAAAGAACTAATAACATCAAATACATCAAAATAGTAGAGTTTAATAAAAAAAGATAGTTCATTTTTTTATTAGTTTTTTTATAAGAAAAGAGCTCAGGTGTTGTCCTCGTCATCTGACCATGGTGTAAAAAATACAAGGCATCGCTCCCGGGTCTTTCCTTCGAGATAGGCCTCGAACCATCGCCAATAGCGCACTGTTCAGCTGTAGTGCGACTTTAATTAACCAAACCAAACCAATTAACAAGAAAAAAAAATCTTGAAATTAATACCCGTAAAACCCGCCGGTTTCACGCTCCTTTAAAACCCGAGCCGGTGACAGCACCGGCGCCAGATGCAATATTTTTCAATAAGAACTTTTTTACATACTCCGGTTCGGCAACGAAAATGCAGCCGGGGTTGAACTCGAAAAATCAAATGCAGGGCCGGAAACATGTTCCAAACATAGAGAAATAATAGTAAAAATACGCCAAGCATAAATTATCCAAATTTTACTCTAATCACCAATTTTTACTTAAAATTCTAAATACGTAAAAGAATTGGCACTAAAAATAATTCGCCAATAACATATATGTATATTAAATAATGGGAAACTGGGTTGCCATATCATTTCCCTTTTCCTACCGATCACCTTTCGAAAAATATTTATAGTACTTCACACGAATAGCTACATATAATTTAATTTTCAAGGTAGAATTTCAATCTTGGTATCATCCAAGAAAGAAGGATTTTTCGAACATGACTATATTTTTTTAATAGAAAAAATATATTTTTGGAACTACTTAGAGGAGTTTTGATTTTTCACTTTTGAAAAAACGTGCAAAATTAGCGATTATTTTAGACATTTCGTTAATTGTTTTAAAAATGTATAACTACATAACTAAATCGAATTTTTAATAACGCTCTGGAAATTAAATTATTTATTTATTTATTTATTTTGTTGAAAATTGGAAGACAGGTATTCAAAAATATATGAATTTTTTTAAAAAATATTATGAAATTAATACTTTAACCTTAAATAACGCCTAAAATAGTGATCGTATTGAAAAAAAATGTATTTACCATATTCCTCAAAAATTTCTTACCAAACTGGCGCAATTTCATATTTTTAGAATATTTAATGTTTCAGATGCAAGAGGAACAATGAGATAAAAAGTCGCAAATTAAAATTGGCTCGAAATATCCGAAAAATCTTGCATTTTTACTATTTTAATACCTGACTTAATTAACAATATCTAATTTAATTTTAAATATAGAAAAATATTTTTTATGACATTGAAAAGATTAACTTTTGACAACCCTTAATATATTTTTTTGAATAATATAAATATGTAATTTTAAATAACTTGTAGCAGTTTAGAAATCACGAAAACTTCAAATAAGTTTAAGCGTGTTTAAATGTTTAAAAAATTTATAAATTCAAAACTAATTCGAATTTTAAAAAAATGCTTAACTTGATTTCCAATTCAAACCTATTGCTACATTTCCTAAAAAAAATTTAATCTCTCCTTTTAATAGTGTGTTAGAAACCCGACGGACAAAATTACTTGAAGGCAAAATTTTAGCGACGACGATTTTAATATTAAATAACTTCTAAACTAATAATCGTATTGAAACAAAAATATATTCGCCTTATTTATCGAACATTTCACAACAAATTCTGTTAATTTCGTAATTTTAGGTTTTTTACTTTTTGAGATGCGATCTGAATAACATCGACAGAATTGAAAATTCCCCTAGGACTTACTTTTTTTGAAAAAAAAAAAAAATAGAGAGATTGTAGAAAAGAAATCCGCGCGTCGCTCGTCCAAATTTAATTTATACGCAAGAATTTTTTCGCCAAGCGGTAAGCGTATCATATTCGCTATTTCGCCGACATTTTTTTTATAAATATTAATGTTCACTGTACCAAATATTTATTGAAATAGCAATCATTTCAAGACTGGAGTATTTTATACACTTCAAGAACTTTTATACCTTTGTAGTGCATAAAAAATGAGCCAAATTTACTACAGAATATTAAAGTGATAATTTAAATTTCTCAACAACGACAACTGCTCGATGAAAATTTTGCAAATTACTTTAATCATAAAGTACAAACTATTGAAATAGCAATTATTTAAAGACAATGGAGTATTTTATTATATTATACAGTAACTTCAAGAACTTTTATACCTTTGTAGTGCATACAAATTGAGCCAAATTTACTCCAGAACATTAAATTAATAATTTAAATTTCTTAACAACGACAACTGCTCGATAAAAATTTTGCAAATTACTTTTGTTATAAAATACAAAAAAAATGTTTAATACTCTTTACGATAATTCTAAATTGTTTATATACAGATTAGAACTCTATATTTTGGCAGAATATCCTTAATTTGGCAGTGTACCCTTAACAAGGTACATGATACTCGAATTTGGAACAGAGTATGATAATAAAGAAGTGCTCGATAACGTCCGTTCAAAGCTTTCAAACATAAAAGCGAAGTTACCTATTGAAGCGGAATCTCCAATAATAAATGAAATAAATTTGAGTCTATTTCCCTTATTAAATGTTGGCTTAATTGGTAAGTACCTCGCAGTCAACATAGGATGTATCCAGTTCTGCTTCTTTGTCTATATTCGTTTTCGGTACTTCCTTCTTAGATATAATAATCAAAGGTAACGCTTGTTGACTTCAGCACATATCTTTCTTTCGACAAAGCTACAAACCGCCTACGTTTTTGTCGGCATGTGGTGAAAAAATGCACAATATCTGGTTCCGGCCGTTGTTGACTGCTCCAGTTTAGCCGGCGTGTGAAAAAAAAAGTACCATTACCATAGCCGTTGCCGGCTTCGTCAACGGCACTGATTTTCCCGGTGCGAGAAAAAACGGCCTTAGTCGTATCTTTTCAATTAGGAAGCAAACATTCCGAACGTGTTTTGTCACATGGTCATTCACAGAAAAACGTAAATAACTTTCCCTAAATGCATTGAGTCGTATACAAATTCCAATCTTCGCAAGCTCTTTGTACTCCAATAACATATTTGGCATTTGCGTTCTTTCTACGGAACAGTTATTATTATTGTTTTTTTTTCTTTTCCCTATAATTTTTTATCTTCATAGAAGAAAAATATATTAATCTGTTTTGGATATGGCAAGAGAACTATTTGAAAAACAGATCGATGTTTTTCAAACACAAGATCAATTGTTCATTTTAAAGAACAGGTAACCAAAAGAACCAAGTCGTTATGTTGTCGCTAGTAGGACTCTGTACCCCAAGAAATATTTTGTATAATTTGAGATAAAAATAAATATTTTTGCGATGGTTATATGTAAATTATTTAGGAAAGGATATTTAGAAGATAAAATTTGTAATTTAATTTTTTTGAAGATTTAAGGTATTTTTTAAAATGCTTCTTTCATAGATTTTTTTGTCATCGAATTATTTATGTAAGCAATATTGACTTATGTTTAATAACTTTGGGGATAGGTTTTCTATACAAGTTTTAGTTTAGCTGAAAAATATTGACTTATGCTTATCAACTTTAGGGATTAGGTTTTGTATAAATGTTTTAGTTTAGCTGGAAAAAAAATAGTTTAATGAAAACCCAGCCATATTTTCCCCCAAAACACTAAATCTTAAACTTTTTAAAACAATTTTTTTAAAAATATTTATCTAATTCCATCCCTAATTCTATTCCAAATACTTTTATGCTCATATAAAAAAATCATGCATTTTCATAAATATTTATGTCAGTTTTAGCATTTTAAGTAGGTGTACGTTCATAAAAACTACAAGGTGAGATAAATAGATTGAAAGCTTTCAGTATTGCATGATGCACATATGATAAGGAGTAAAAACAAGTTTATAATATGTTACAAATATTTATCCAATCGTTTTAATACTTTGGAAAAACATCAAAAAAACATGCTAGAGGGTTCAAAAATTTTTTATTTTAAACTAATAAAAAACAAATTGACATTTTCGTCGATTTTGGGGTACTGAATCCTCTCAAATTCAATGTCACAAAACGTGTTTTGAATGAATAAAACAGTTTTGTTTGATAGAAAATTCGGAGGCGAATTCAGTGACAAAATAATCTAGTTTTTAGAAATTTCGGACCCAGAACACATTTTGGACGTTTGCTCTTCAATTGCGGTAATTCGCAACATACAATGTAGCAATTGAAGGGGTAAATGGATAAGAGGTATTTAACACATTTTAACCCTTTGCACTCCAAGAACTCTTTGCGTTTTCCGTTCTTTCTACGGAACAGTTATTCATCCTTATGTTCTTTTCCCTAGAATTTGTTATGTTTATAGAAAAAAGAAACCTAATCAGTTTTGGATTTGCAAAAGAACGAGTTTAAAAAAATATCGATGTTTTTTAACCCTTTGCACTTCAAGAACACTTTGTAATTTGCGTTCTTTCTATGGAACAGTTATTCCTCTTTGCGTTCTTTTCCACAGATTTTTTTTATACTCATAAAGGGGAAAAAAATCCTAATCTGTTTTGTATTTGCAAGAGAACAAGTTGAAAAAAAGATTGATGTTCTAAACACAAGATCATGCTGTTCTCGTTTATTTTAAAGAACATGAAAACAAAAGAACTGGTCGTTATGTTGGCGTCTGAGAGGCGACATCGGAGTGCAAAGGGTTAAAAAAGTGAGTTATTGTCATGGACGAAAGCGGTATGTGTCGGCTTTTTTTTTACACTTGACAGCAGCACTGTAGAAGCCTTAATAACCCTTTGCACTCCGCGAACATCTTAGACATTGCGTTATTTCCACGGAACAGTTATTCCTCTTTCTATTCTTTTACCCACAACTTTTTCATGCTCATAGAGGGGAGAAAATCGTAATATGTTTCGGATCTGTAAGAGAATAATTTGAAAAATATTCGATGTTTTTTAAACACAAGATCACACCGTTCTCGTTTATTTAAAAAAAAAACAGGGAACCAAAAGAACAAGTCGTTATGTTGTCGCCTGAGAGGCGACATCGGAGTGCAAAGGGTTTACACTGCAGAGCTCGCAGTGTGTCTGAGAGGCACAATCCAAGCGAATGGAATTAGAGGTGGGACAAAATTGGAAAAAACAATATGGGCTGGGAAAGCATATTCTTGTTATGGAAGGGGGGGGGGGGTATTTAGAACGTTTACACAGAGACGATTTTGTTATCGTGAAGCATTATATAACATTTGCACTTCCAAGGTCACAGCAATCGTATAGTTATTTTAACTATAGGAATAACTTCCAATAACTGTCTGCGAATAAAAAACTGCCACGTGTAACTGAGCAGTTATCACTTAAGGTGACACCGTAACTCATAATGTGAATTGCAAATTTTTTTCTATTGCACAAAATAATACCTTACACATTGAAAAACACGCATGCTAAGTTTAAAAATTATAGACATTTAAAAAACTATATTTTTTTGCAGTTTAAAAAACTTTATCTAAAGATAAACCTGTAGAGCAATTTCTATATTTTTTTTTATTTCTTGTGTTACAGATATAAAACTTAATATACAATCTAAAGTACCCTTATATTAGCAATATACCGTTAAAAAAATTGAAAGTATTGATAATTTTTTTACATTGAATTGAAATTACATTTTTTTTTTGTAAATAAAGAATCTAAAAAGCTTAAATTTTTTAAAACTTAATTACAGTTTTTTGTTGTTTAGAAAACATATATTATTGGCAAAAAAATATCGTGAAGTTTTTTAAAATAAGTTTAAACGTTTTGAGAAAAGATAAATGTGTAACATTACTAACATTTTGCAAAAACGAGCATTTTCTGCTTAAAAGTATTTTCTAAAAAACAAGAATACTAGTTATTTAAAAATCCCGGCGCTATTTTGTTATTTAGCAGAATATCGTAAGTGCAGTTATATAAAAAAATAACTTTAAGTCTATTTTTAAAAAAAATCCAAAGACTTTTTTTATCTTTGAGGTATATGCATAAAATATGCTAAAAACCAAGCAAACAATTTTAAACATTACATTAAATTAAACTTTTTATTATTAAAAACTTTTTATTATTGAAAACTTTTTATTATTGAAAACTTTTTATTATTAAAAACTTTTTATTATTAAACACTTTTTATTATTAAACACTTTTTGTCATTAAAATTAAACTATTTATTATGAAAGATTATTAAAAACTTTTTATCATTAAAATTAAGTTTTTTATTATTAAAAGTTATTAAAAACTTTTTTATCATTAAAATTAAACTTTTTATCATTAAAAATTATTAAAAACTTTTTTCACTAAAATTAAACTTTTTACGTATTATTCTACACTACTTATTTATTCTTATTAATTTAAGTATAACATTTTACAATATTTTGCAACCTTTCCTTAATATTAAAAATGTGTATGAGTAAAAAAGTATCGCCATATTTTATAATTAAAGTAATAAAAATGAATAAGTAGTAGTATGCATACGTAAAAAAAAGTTTCATATAAATGTTAAACATTTTCATTTGGTTTTTGATGTATTTTATCTTTAAATACATATGTCTACATATATAAATCCAGTTTTTCGAATTATTCCCAAAATATTCTTCCCTTTTTGATACAAAATCCAATTTTTCCAATTCTTCCCAAAAGAAAAAGCCTAAGGCTTTTTTTAAAAATTGATTTAAAGTAATGTTTTTTTGTAATACACTTACAGTATTCTGCTAAACAAAACAGCGTCGAGTTTTTTAAATAGCTAGTCTTGTTTTTTTAAATATGTTTCAGTAGAAAAATCCTATTTCTTTGCGAAATTTTGCTAATGTCACACATATATTTTTTTCTCAAAAAGTTTCAACTTTTTTTTAAAAAAAAAATCCTAGCGCTATTCTTTTTGTCAACAATATACTCTTACTAAGTAAAAATTATCAAAGCTGTAACTTAAAATTTGAAAAATGAGTATGCTTTTTAACACCTACAATTTTTTTTCAAGTAATTAAAAAAATTCAGTTTTCATAGAATCAGTCGATTGTATCGATAAAATCGATTGTATTGACAAAATCGAACAAATCGATGAAATCGAACATCGATGAAATCGAACATCGATGAAATCGAACATCGATGAAATCGAACATCGATGAAATCGAACATCGATGAAATCGAACATCGATGAAATCGAACATCGATGAAATCGAACATCGATGAAATCGAACATCGATGAAATCGAACATCGATGAAATCGAACATCGATGAAATCGAACATCGATGAAATCGAACATCGATGAAATCGAACATCGATGAAATCGAACATCGATGAAATCGAGTGAATCGATGAAATCCATGAAATCGAGTTATTCGATTAAATAAAGTGATCGATGAAATCGAACGAATCGATGAAATCGAGTGAATCGATGAAATCCATGAAATCGAGTATTCGATTAAATAAAGTGATCGATGAAATCGAACGAATCGATGAAATCGAACGAATCGATGAAATCGAACGAATCGATGAAATCGAACGAATCGATGAAATCGAACGAATCGATGAAATCGAACGAATCGATGAAATCGAACGAATCGATGAAATCGAACGAATCGAATGAATCCATCACAAAGGCTATAAAAAAAACATTTTTTTACAGAATATTTGTAATATTAGGTACTTTATCTGTATAATAAATTTTACATTTGTAACACAATAAATGAGAAAAAAAAATTAGAAATTGCCATAAGGTGTCTGTCACCTTAACGCAGGATTTGTATGAAGTCGGAAAACTTTCTGTAAAACCATCTTTTCCTTTGCTGTTCATTCCTCACTGAGAAGCATTTCGCAAAACTCTGGGTCTTGTCTTGAAACGAAGGGTTGCAATAATCTCTTGGACTGTTCTTTCAGAATATTTTTGCCATAATTGCAAAATGAGCATTTGGCTGTGTTTTTAGAGATGCATACCTATGGAACTACTAAATCCTATTAGTGACGCTGTTATGTTTGTCTCTCTATTTTAACCATTTATCTTGGAAACGCAATGGGTCAGATATATTAAATTTTAACTTACGTATTTCAATGATGAGTAGTTGGGAACTGATTTTAAAATCTTATAGTTTTTTTTTAAATTGGCGACGGTTTGGGGTCTATCTAGAAGAAAATATATGGGTGCGTTGCCTTATAGTTTTTAACTATGGTCAGATGAAGAAGACAGTACCTGATCTAGTACCCGAAGCAGCTTCAATAGACGTCCGAACATTGGATCCCGATAAGATACATGGTGGGGAATAAGTCCTCGCTTTTTACATCTACAGACGCTGCACTCGACATCCGTAACGTTTGATTGGGTGGTTTCCCTCTAAAACACTGGAACCATCCAGTGTCGGAATCCTTGACGGACGTCAAGCGCCTCGTCTGTAGACGAAAAGGTCGAGGACATGTTCTCCACCTTTAACATGCACCGAGTTCCTTATTCACGGGGGTATAAATTTGTGGCTATTTTTAGACTTTTTAAGAACGAAGCTGGGAACCCACCGATCGCAAGTTCGCTATAATTGAAGGGGCAATTGAAAAAAGGAGTTAACTGACAAAAATCACTTTCCACGACAAACAGCTTTTATACTGACAACAATCTTGTAGAAATGGGTCGCTTTCTGTTGAGGATCTGCTATTTGTCGCCAAGAAAAAAATGTCATTGCACTTTTTCCTATTTATCGTTCGTGAGCATAATTTGTGGTGGTAGGTTAACAAAATTGGCGCGTTTTCACACATTTGGCATTTAGGTTCGCTTAATGAAATCGAACCATTATAAGTGAAACATATACTTTTTACTATTCTTTGTCTACCTAAATAAATCAAGCAGAGCCATACAATTTTGAGAGAAAACGCATATGTTCTTAAAGCTTCCATCTATATCAAAATAAGATTTTGTTCAAAATAAGATTTTGTTCAAAATAAGATTTTGTTCAAAATAAGATTTTGTTCAAAATAAGATTTTGTTCAAAATAAGATTTTGTTCAAAATGAGATTTTGTTCAAAATAAGATTTTGTTCAAAATAAGATTTTGTTCAAAATAAGATTTTGTTCAAAATAAGATTTTGTTCAAAATAAGATTTTGTTCAAAATAAGATTTTGTTCAAAATAAGATTTTGTTCAAAATAAGATTTTGTTCAAAATAAGATTTTGTTCAAAATAAGATTTTGTTCAAAATAAGATTTTGTTCAAAATAAGATTTTGTTCAAAATAAGATTTTGTTCAAAATAAGATTTTGTTCAAAATAAGATTTTGTTCAAAATAAGATTTTGTTCAAAATAAGATTTCGTTCAAAATAAGATTTCGTTCAAAATAAGATTTCGTTCAAAATAAGATTTTGTTCAAAATATTATATAGTTAACCCCTTCTTCCACTTTCCCCTTCAATTGTCAAGTCCATATAGAGATTCGAACTCACAATCCTCCGATTACGAACCGGATACTTTAACACTGGGAAAACCGTGTTCCTTCAAGGCAAAGCGAGACAGCTCTGTAAAAAACAAATTGTCCAAAATAGACAACTATGGGAATACACAATTTTTCAGTCGGACTTATGCTTCAGAGTACTACTAAACAAATTCTTCATGAGAAAGAATTAAAATAAAAAATAGACAGCTATGGGAATACACAATTTTTCAGTTGGATTTATGCTTCAGAGTACTACTAGACAAATTCTTCATGAGAAAGAATAAAAATAAAAAATAGACAGCTATGGGAATACGCAATTTTTCAGTCGGACTTATGCTTCAGAGTACTACTAAACAAATTCTTCATGAGAAAGAATTAAAATAAAAAATAGACAGCTATGGGAATACACAATTTTTCAGTTGGATTTATGCTTCAGAGTACTACTAGACAAATTCTTCATGAGAAAGAATTAAAATAAAAAATAGACAGCTATGGGAATACGCAATTTTTCAGTCGGACTTATGCTTCAGATTACTACTAGACAAATTCTTCATGAGAAAGAATTAAAATAAAAAATTGACAGCTATGGGAATACGCAATTTTTCAGTCGGACTTATGCTTCAGAGTACTACTAGACAAATTATTCATGAGAAAGAATTAAAATAAAAAATGGGTTATTATTGACCTGACCGAACATTATGTAAGGTAATGGAAACTAACCTATTCTTAGAAAATATTTTTTTATCATTATTTTTATGAAAGGATTAATCTTTCTTTCATAAATTTATGGTTGCTCAAAGAAACGATGATGATAAAAATATAAACTAAAACAGTCTGAAAAATTCATCTTAAAAATCCCGGGCCGTCACTGCTTTTAACGAATTATAATTTTTACACCGGGTGAGTTATTTCGGTAAAAAGATTATTAATTCCGCGCGCATCGCAAGAAACGGCACGAAATGGGTTCAGACAGAATCTTTTGAGAGCCGGGAGCCATTAAATTACTGAAAGAATAATTATAACGTATTTTCAGTGAGGGGTAAAAAAAAAACCATTCTTCAAGCATAACGGGATGTATCCAACATAACAATCCCTTTTAATTTCTTTTCAGCGTGTTACCCTCTTAATCTACTGTTATTTATATCGGAATTTCCCTAGGAAAGATTTGCGGACGATTTTTTTTTTCATTGCGCAAGCGATTAAATTCATTCTTCCCTGAAAATTCACCTTCTTTATTACGTCCCAGGACGTCTTTAGAATTTTTTTTTCTCATTCTAAATATGTTCTTTATTCTTTTTGTGGTAGAACAGTAATTGTTGAGGGTTTATTTAACATTCTCATTATCAAAGAAACACTCGCATTTAGTGCTTGGAAATTTTATCAACCATAAAATACTTTGTTGTTCCTTCAAACATAATGTATTTATGGTTTATTCACATTTCAATTCATAAATTCATATTCCGCATATTAATTCTGGTGGTAAATAGAAATTTAAAATAAGCGAGTAAAATATTTTGTATGTCGTTGGTTTCTATTTAACTGATTTTCAGTACTAACATGCAGGGGCCCGCCCTTAGGGGCGTGCGACGCATGCCATCGCACAGGGCCCAGCGTTTCTTACGGGGCCCCGCGCTCATCAAAGATAAACTCGCAAAAGAATAATAATAATTTTTTAAAAAACTTTTGACATGAAACGTATTAAAAATCAGCTACATGAAATATCAGGATACAAACATCATGATAATGCACTGTTAAAAATAAATACTTAAATATAAGTAAAATGTACTCATTTTTGATTACATTCTATGCTTATCATAGCTCCGAATACACAGGGCCCGATTAAGATATTGAAGCAAGGGAAGCCCGCCTATAAATAGGGGCCCCATTGCTCCCATATAAACCCTGAAACTTCAAATCGAGCTTTTACATGCACTCAAATCCTGGCCCCTGGATGGCAACAAAACACATTATAAATAATATTTAATAAACATTAATAAGTAATGAAAATATTCCTAATATTCTTTATGTTTTTGATTATTTTTCCAATATTCGAACAAATTTAACAGAAGTGATAACTTTTTTTTTGTAGTTAGTAATGCCACTTTTTCAAGGTAAATTTAGTAGCATACCATTTTAGAATTGACAAATATTTATATAAAATGTGTGATTTGGGGGCCCCTCAAAAATATAAAATTTAAGCTTGGGCTTCATGTGCCTATTTGGTAATCAGGCCCTGCGAATACATAATTTTTATTTTTGAAAAAAACGTACTCAAAAATGAGTAAAATGAATAAAAAAGAGCAGTTGCTTGCCGACATAGGCTACCTTCATAAATTACTTTCCATAAACTTCAATCAGAACTTACCGAGAATCGAGTCCAATCCGTATACTTGATGTCTTCTCCACCGAAGTTCACGGACTTATACGTTGTACTACCAGGGCGACGTGCAGAACTTATAAACAGAAGTAATGTTAAAAAGGCGTGGTAAAAGAATGGGAAGTAAGATAATTGAGCCGAAATTACTCAGCTTCCATTTAATCAATCGATATCAAATAATGTGAAAAACCATCTTCTGAACAAATGTTTTAAGTTTACCAGGTCGCTTTGTTAAGATGGCTTGAACAGAAGCTAATATTAGCAATATTAAATCACATTACTCATTTTTGCGAAAGTACGGTTATTTAAATTGGTGTACGTCATCGCTCATTTATGATGCAATTATATTCAAAGAAAAACGAGTACGTCCATGTGCTCATTTTTAAGCACATCTTTTTACAGTGTGATAGAACATACAATGCTCTTCTGGAAAGACGGAGAGTACACAGCAGGTTGATCTCATATTTACGATCATATAGAGTTGTGTCCTTCCTATTAGCAGGACTGCCAGTTTCTAGTAGTACCTACTACTACTAGAAAATTCAGAAAGTTCTGATTTGAAGCAGAAAAATTTGCACCTTTAACTTTTTTATGTATAAAAGTGTTTCCTGGAGAACTTTGACCTGTACTTTCTATCATTAATCTCTTAGAGGGATCCATTCCTTGACAAATAGCACGACTGATATAAAATGGAGATACTAGATGGACCAACCTTCTTGGGCCTTGAGCGTGTTGTTGGTCGTCAATATTTGTATTGGTATTCGATTGAAAATTAGGCTAATAGATAAAAATTATTAATTTTTTAAATCCATGGTGGTAACACAACCTGGAAATCAGGGAATTATCGTGGAAATTTTTAATTCTGGAAACATCAGGGAAAAGTCAGGGAATTTTTCAAAATTTCACAAAAAATTAAGGAAATTTTCAAATTTGGATCATTAAAACGGCAATTATCGTCTATTATGTCCTATATTTTGGGTGATTTAGTTGTCAATATTTTCTTTTAGTTCTGAAAAAGAATTTAAATAAAAGCATGGTTAAGCGCATTTTCATATTTTCAGTTTTTAAACGTAAACCACTGCTGGAGGGAAAGCAAAAGCAAAGTGCATTGGACCTTGAATTGTAAGCAACGTGTGAAGGTCCAATGAATATGTGATTTATTGAAGATTGGAATAGAAAATATTAACCATATAAAATTGTCTACAAAAGAAATAATTTGAAAAAACGGGCTTTTTTTGCATTATCTGCTTCCAGAGAACATGTTTAACTACTATTATGCCTGTTGCAATTGCATATTTTGTGTTGTATTCATAAATTATTCTTTTAACTGTCAATAAGTATTGCTTATAATTTTTCATTTATAATGCAATATATCTATTGGATCATTGTAGTGTGGATACTTTGTTTCTATACGAAGCATGTATTGCAACAATTCTTAATGTAATTGTAAAATCAGCGAAATTTTTGTGACACCATCATGGAAATATCAGGGAACTGTTTTTCAAGAATATTGTTGCCACCCTGAAATATCAATACACAGATTTTTTAGATAATGAAGTTCTCTAATAAATGCTCTATTCAAGTTATATGTAGCCGCATCAAATATTTGCAGTTCATAAAAAAATCTGATTGGCTTTTCAAAAATCTGAAAACTTATAAATAATTTCATTCAAACTTATTCATAAATGCGTATGGATGTTAAGGGGCCCCTCTACTAAGTTCAAACCAGGCCCCGTGGCTTATTGATTCTTGGTATCCTCTGAAAGATACTTGTGGAATATTATAGAAAAAAATATTTTGTAATATTCGGTCAATTTTCGCATTTTCAAGTGTGTATACCTTAAAGTTACATAAAATTAAACTTATTTAGGAATATAAATCTTTTTCTGACACTACTCATATAGGTCTGAAATAATCAAAAGTTGCATTTCCAATGTCAGTGCACATGAATAATCTGACAGCCCACAAGTTTTATGTGACAGCAACTGTCACCTACTCTAATAACAATTGTATACATAAACATTCAGGTTTTAATACGAAATATTTTCTTTTATTTCAGGATGTAACTGAACTGAAATGAAAGTCATACGAAGACGGATATTCCCTATGGGATGAAGGATGTTTAACTGCAGTTTCGGCCAAGTATTTGGCGAAATTGTTTTTATTCAGAAAATAGAAAAGAGCGGCTCTCCATTTCGTAGACAAATATTTTCGAATCGCATTTAATTCTCTTTACTTTTTATTGTGAGAAGATATATATGCCTACATATTTACTGTTATTTGTGAATCGATAATGCATATGAATTCTATGTATGGAATTCCCACAATACAGAAATATTTCGCTAAATTTTAGATAAGGTGAATATATGAATGCCATTGACTAACAAAGGATTTGCCTTATAGAAGAGATATTTGTTTTATTCTTTTTATCAAAAACATTGATCACTACTATGAATATTTTTTACAAATAAAAATCCATACTATAAACAAAACTTTAATTAAAGACTGAAAAACAAATACTTAAATTGTATTTTTTGGAATATTATTTATTTTATTTTCTATAATACTATAAGTTTTATAAATTATAGAAAACTTTCGAGCAAAGAAAAAAAATGCGTTTGTTTATATATTTTTTGAAGAGTTAAGAGTTTTTACTTCTACATATTACTTTATCTAAAAAATTAATATAAAAAAATTGTTCTAAGATAAATAGAAAATTAGATGGAAAGATATCTTAAATAGAAATATCCAAGTATAATATTTTGTATTGAATTATGCCCCACTTAATTAACAAATAATTTAATACGTACTTAATAGAAAATTATATCCTTTGATAACGTTCAGACCAAAATAAAACGATATTAAATCCCTCAATAATTAAACATTTTTAATATTCTATAAATTGATAAATCTCCTGCACAAACTAAATTGAATTAATTCATTTAAATCCTCTTAAAAAGTAATTGAGATTATTTCGACGATTCATAGAAGGCTTCTCCAAATAATACAGGGCAAATATATTTTTTTCATTAAACTGAAATTTCTGTAACAATTAAAAATCTTTTCTTGTGCGATTTGACAAATCAAAGCTTTTTTTAAAAAAGTGTGTGATTGTTACATTAGGTGAAATAAAAAAAAAACTAAACGGTACTTTTCCAACCATGCCATAAAAGACCTATCATAAATGGAAATCTTCTCCAAAATATAAATAATATTCTGCCATTGTTCTATAAACTTTAACTCTCTAAAATCCAAACAACATTCTTTCATTATTTCACAAATTGAAATATTCTCCAAACAAAAAAAATAACTAACATTCTTCCATTATTCGATAAACCGAAATATTTTCACAACAACGACAGATCAATAAGTGAAATCTTCTCCAAAAATCTAAATACTAATCTTCAATTTATCAATAAACTGAAGCATTCTTTAAAAATCCAAACGGCATTCTTTCATTATTTTATTTCTCGCAATCTTCTCCCACGAACAAAACAACATTCAACCATTGCTCTATTAGCAGATATACTCTCCAAAACTAAACGATATTCTCCATTTGTTCCATAAACAAACTGAAATATTTTCCAGAAGAAAAATCCCATTTCCCACCGTTCCATGAACTAATAAAAAAACTCAGATCTCCAACAAAAAACGACGCCAAAGTCGCCATGACTCCTGTCCCCTACTTGTCCAACTCTAGCGACGTCTACAGGGACGCTAACGTCTCAAACGTCGAACTCTACGACGTCCAATGGAACGGAACGTCTCACGGCAACCTGTCGACGCCCTGCGGAAGCCAGAACTATTCCTGCCTGTGGAACCAGACGCACGACATCGGGGATTCGCCTGCCCAGTACGCAGGAAAAGTGTACTGGGCACTGGTCATGATTCCGCTGCCGCTGGTGGCCGTCGTGGGCAATATCCTGGTCATTTTGAGCGTCTATAGAGAACGGAACCTGCAATCGGCCACCAACTATTTCATTGTGAGCCTGGCCTTCGCCGATCTGCTTGTGGCCGCCGTTGTTATGCCCTTTGCTGTGTATGTACTGGTAAGTGGTGTTTTTAAATGTATTATATATTGGAAAATATAAATGCAAAAGTAAGGTAAAAGTATCAATAAAATACAATTCATAACTCCGAAAGTAAAGTATCAATAAAATACAATTCGTAACTCCGAAAGTAAAGTATCAATAAAATACAATTCGTAACTCCGAAAGTAAAGTATCAATAGAATACAATTCGTAACTCCGAAAGTAAAGTATCAATAAAATACAATTCGTAACTCCGAAAGTAAAGTATCAATAAAATACAATTCGTAACTCCGAAAGTAAAGTATCAATAAAATACAATTCGTAAATCCGAAAGTAAAGTGTCAATAAAATACAATTCGTAATTCCGAAAGTAAAGTATCAATAAAATACAATTCGTAATTCCGAAAGTAAAGTATCAATAAAATACAATTCGTAACTCCGAAAGTAAAGTATCAATAAGAGACAATTCGTAACTCCGAAAGTAAAGTATCAATAAAATACAATTCGTAACTTCGAAAATAAAGTATCAATAAAATACAATTCGTAACTCCGAAAGTAAAGTATCAATAAAATACAATTCGTAACTCCGAAAGTAAAGTATCAATAAAATACAATTCGTAAATCCGAAAGTAAAGTATCAATAAAATACAATTCGTAACTCCGAAAGTAAAGTATCAATAAAATACAATTCGTAACTCCGAAAGTAAAGTATCAATAAAATACAATTCGTAACTCCGAAAGTAAAGTATCAATAAAATACAATTCGTAAATCCAAAAGTAAAGTGTCAATAAAATACAATTCGTAAATCCGAAAGTAAAGTGTCAATAAAATACAATTCGTAATTCCGAAAGTAAAGTATCAATAAAATACAATTCGTAACTCCGAAAGTAAAGTATCAATAAGAGACAATTCGTAACTCCGAAAGTAAAGTATCAATAAAATACAATTCGTAACTCCGAAAGTAAAGTATCAATAAGAGACAATTCGTAACTCCGAAAGTAAAGTATCAATAAAATACAATTCGTAACTCCGAAAGTAAAGTATCAATAAGAGACAATTCGTAACTCCGAAAGTAAAGTATCAATAAAATACAATTCGTAACTTCGAAAGTAAAGTATCAATAAAATACAATTCGTAACTCCGAAAGTAAAGTATCAATAAAATACAATTCGTAACTCCGAAAGTAAAGTATCAATAAAATACAATTCGTAAATCCGAAAGTAAAGTATCAATAAAATACAATTCGTAACTCCGAAAGTAAAGTATCAATAAAATACAATTCGTAAATCCAAAAGTAAAGTGTCAATAAAATACAATTCGTAAATCCGAAAGTAAAGTGTCAATAAAATACAATTCTTAACTCCGAAAGTAAAGTATCAATAAGAGACAATTCGTAACTCCGAAAGTAAAGTATCAATAAAATACAATTCGTAACTCCGAAAGTAAAGTATCAATAAGAGACAATTCGTAACTCCGAAAGTAAAGTATCAATAAAATACAATTCGTAACTCCGAAAGTAAAGTATCAATAAGAGACAATTCGTAACTCCGAAAGTAAAGTATCAATAAAATACAATTCGTAACTTCGAAAGTAAAGTATCAATAAAAATCAACTTGGATGAGAATGAGATTGAGAAATAAAACGCCATGGAGCCTCAAGGCTTAGTAATCTACTGAGACCTCTTATTTGTATTAGTGGTGACCCGGACGTGTTACCCGATACTTTATCGATATAACTAGTAATTACTTTAACCCTACCCGGGTTCGACTCCCTGTGGCTGACTGCAAAATTCGCAGCGTTACATTGGTGACTTCCGGAGTAAGGATCAACACAATCTTCGAACGAATACTCGTGGCGCCATCTCGATTCAACCACCACAACTTCATTTGTGACATGTAAAATCATCAACCATTCTCACGTGCTTAACATTTTACATCAACCATTGCCCACGTGATAATTGTTCGTTACTCCGAACAAATCACTGAGACGAGGTACTGTGGTGATCACTTCAAATTTTTGATCGGCGTAGCATGCACAATGTCCCAGGTTCGATTCCGAGTGACTGCAAAACCTACCGCGCTACATATGCATCACCATGTTCAGTATAAGTTAAACGGCAAAACAATGAGAAGGTTATGTTATAAATGAAGGGCCATGTCACAAATGAAGTGGTTATGTTACAAATGAAGACGATATGTTTTAAATGAAGGTTTATGTTATAAATAAAGGGGTTATGTTGTAAAATTCTGGGCACAATGGATCATCTATTGGTGGGGCAAAGTGGACCTATGTTCAAGCCATGGGCCATAATTTTTATAGTAATTTATATTTATTTCAATATGGCATGCAATGATATTTTGCAACTTTTTTTATTTAGGTTATATTTAAAAGTCGGGTTTGTGATACTCCGGGTTTGTGATTCGTAATTGCTTCGTATTTAAAGATTTTTTATTTTTTTTGCTAATTAAATTAATTGCTATCATATTATAAAACACCATCTGATATTGTTTTAAAGTACAACAAAGTATAATCTACTGTATTCCGGTGTTGATATAAAATAGTTGACTTTACGAGTAGATACCAAATGTTTCATTTTCATACTTGTTTCATACTCAAATAGTTTACTTCAAAATCCCGTAAAGTGTACTATTTCAGAATTTCGGGAAAAAAAGTAAAACATTCTATCGTTGATATTGATATATATTTTGGCTTAATTTTTTTTAAATATTTGTTAACATCTCCTCTAAGTTGACATTGGCTTTATTAAAATATTACATTTATTCCTTAATCTTGAAATTTTGTAATGCAATTAACGGGTTTCTGCAATAAAATATGTTTGTACTGTAAAAACGAACATTTTCAAAGTTAATTTGGCAGTTTCTAGAATGACAGTTGACAAGATTGTGCACAAAAATATAGATTTTCCATATCTGATTCTGATTTTTTTTAAAAAAATTCAAATTTTTTTTTCCGAAACACGTCAACAAATGATTTAATTTTCCATCGCGCTCAACATGCGAACAACTAATACCGCTTGTAGGGGTTTCTGCACTAAAGGCAATGTTCACTGTAAAAAATTACTCTTTAAACGGAGTGATAGTTAAATAGGATTGTGCACTGAAATATGTGTTACCATATAAGATTTGAATTACGTAAAAAAAAATATCAGTTCACAAATTTCTGAAATAAACAATTCAATTATGCTACAAGCGAATTATAAAATAACAACAACAACAAATTTATATATTTATAATTTCTGTTGATGAACGAGAATCGCCATTGCAGAGCAAGAAAAATACTGTAAAAAGTGGACCATTGCTCCCCACTCTCCACTATATGTATATTCCCGAGGTACCCCAGAGGGTAGCGAGTTCGAATACCAACAAAAAATATTTAAATGCTGTGAACTTGTGCACGGAGGGTTGCCAGATTCGTTGTGAACTAATAATACGTTTTCCGAATTTACCTCCAATTTCTACGGCGTGTATACGAGACTGGTGCACGTTAAATCTGATCGAGAAGACGTTAAATCCAATAGGCGTCAGGGGGTCATTGTCCTGACGCCTATTGAGGTTGCGTCGGGTATCAGCTCATGTGTTGTCCTCGTCATCTGATCAGTGTTCAAAAATACGAGGCATTGTTCCCGGGTCTTTCCTTCGGGATAAGCCCCGGGGCCCCAGTTGCCCAGTGGATAAAGGCGTTTGACTAGTAATCAGGGGAATACAGGTTCGAGCCCCGCTGATGGATTTGACAAAGAAAAATAAAAATGTAGTGATCTAGCGATTGGAGGGTTGCCAGCTTCGCTACTAAAAATGCTAGGAAGTCGTTTAAAAATATTCAACAAATTATATTGGCGTGTGTATGAGACTGGTGCACGATAAATCTAGTTGGGGGCAATGTCGTGCCGCCTATTGAGATTGCGTCGGGTGCCAGATCAGGTGTTGTTCTTGTCATCTAATTATGGTTCGATAATACGAGGCATTGTTCCCGGGTATCTCCTTTTAGATATGCTCCTATGTGCCACTACCCCAAAGTGCAGCTCCAATGCGAGGTTAATTTAACAAACCAAGTCTAAATGTATATTGAAATTATACAACTTTGAATCTAAAAAAAGAACTTTTCCCAAAAAAGAACTACATGATTGTAAAACTATACAAAGCGGAATTTTAAGTAAAACGCCAACCCGCATCAAACGCTTTCAGCGGCATTCAGATAACAGGAAAAGGCTGTCAAAGAATGGAAGAATGCATTGAAAAACTGCAACAAAAAAAGCCTCTGATAAAAAACTTTTTACAAAAGTCAAGTTGCAAGTCACCGTCGTTTCCTCCACCTTTTTGCTTGTTTTGTTACGTAACTCCGCCTCCGTGATTTACAGGCAGCCCCTTTGAAGTTTGAGATTAATTAAATATTTAATTTGCATAGGAATCGATCAACAAGTACGTGACGGTTTTGTTAGAGGTGTATTTTTTTTTAAAGCATTGTTGAAGAATACAAATAATTTACATTTTAATACTAGGGGATTCGGAATACTGGCGCGTTTGTTTGTATAGTCCGCGGTTTAGTAGGAGCAAGGAATGTCTGACTTGCTCTGGTGTACGAATGTTGATATAAAGGAAAATGTTAAGTTGATTTTATATAAAAGAATTAAAACTGGTAAATTGTGCGATAAATTTAACCAGTCGGTTACAAGGGGTTGTGAAATCTTCTTTGATAATCTATATATGTTAAAATACAAATACAACGTTAAAATACGCAATAAAAATCCATTAAATCTGACATGTTTTGGGAGATACATCTCCCTTAATCAGCAATGAAGGGAGGTGTATCTTCCAAAACATGTCCAGATTTAATTGATTTTTATTGCGTATTTTAACGTTGTATTTGTATTTTAATATTTTTAACGCACTGTTCTATACGACGAGTTTTCATCTTAATTTAAATTATATATATGTGTTACGATGAAAACCCGAAATCAGTCAATACACGAATTTTCTAGTTGGAACTAGTTTTATCATAGCCTCTTCGTTGTTATCAGTATTAACTAAGCAATACTAGATTTAACAATTTCCTGTTATATAATTCTAGTTTTAGTTATATGTTTTGTAGTTAAAACTAGTTGTGGTTAGTTACAACTAGTAATAACTGAAATTCCATAAAATCAACTATAAGTAATTATTTATAACAAACATGTTATTACGTTTACGTATTTGAAAACAAAAGGGTGTTCAACAGCAGTCTGAAAATAAAAACTTTGTTACCTTTACAGAGAAAAACATATACTTATCGATTAAAACTACAAGTATTTATTAGGACATATTTTGTTCCTTATTCGAATAACAAAACTGTAGAAAACAACAAAAAGCAATAAAAAGTTTATTATTTTATTAAAAAAAAATATTTATAAACGGTCAATTTTTATATTTGTGTCCGCAAGACAAATTGTCACGGCAGCTTGCCTAGCTCAACTACAACATGTGAAACAATCCTCCGTGAATGTCTGGAAATGCAAAACTACTTTTAACTGACTTATTTTAGTCAAAACTAGTTTTAACTATTAAAAACTGTAAAAAAATAGGAACTTAATATTCATTCCGTAATTTCTAATTTCCCCTACATCTATCAGTTAATTCTAGTATTGCCTAGTTAATATCTATCTTTTCCCATCACTTAAACCCGAAATGATTTCTATTAAAACCGTCAGATGGCGTTATGGTGAAGAAATCGGCCAACACTCTCCGGGTAACACCGGGTACTTCAGCTAGTAATTTATATAAAAGAATCGTTTAAAAGTCTGTTGGCAACCACTTTGGGCTTGAGAGTATTAAAGAATATTTCAAATTGACGCATTCATCAATATACGTTAGTAATTTTGATAAAAAAATTGTGGCGAAATGTATAAAAATAGTAAGCGATTTAAGTCCTATTTTTCTTTATGCCTGATTTCATGTAATATTGGCGATTTAATTTTCTGTACAAAGTGAAACTTTTCTCCCGGAAATCCTAGACTTTTCTCCCAAAAAACCTAGAATTTTCTCCTAGAAAGCATACAATTTTCTCCTAATCATAATACTTTCTCCCGGAAAACATAGAATTTTCTCCTAGAAATCATAGAATTTTCTCCCGGAAAACATAGAATTTTCTCCCAGAAATCCTAGAATTTTCTCCCAAAAATCCTGAAAGTTTCTCCTAGAAATCCTAAGAGCTTCTACAAAAAATCCTAAAAGCTTCTACAAAAAATCTTAGAATTTTCTGCCAGAAATTTTAGAATTTCTGCTAGATATCCAATAATTTTCTCCCAGAAATCCTAGAATTTCCTCTCGGAAATCCTATAATTCCCTCCTAGAAATCTTAGAATTTTCCTATAATTTATTCCCAGACATCCTAGAATTTTCTCCCAAACAATCATAGAATTTATTTCCAGAAATCCTAGAATTTTCTCCTAAAAAATCATAGAATTTTCTCCCAAAAAATCATAAAATGTTTTTCACAGTTATCCTAGAAGCTTCTCCAAAAAATCCTAAAATTTTCTCCCAGAAATTCTAGAATTTTCTCCTAGAAATCCTACAATGTTCTCCAAGAAATCCTACAATATTCTCCAAGAAATCCAACAATTTTCTTTTAAAAATCCTAAAATTTTCTACAAAAAAAAATCTTATTAAAATATCTCACAATAAACCGGATATTTTTTTTTAACATAGTGTCTTCCATTTCGATCCATAAACCATTTCCAAAACCACGAAACCTTTAAATTGAATATCCGAAAAACGAATTTTCAAAGCAAAACTCGAATTATAAGTACTCCCTAAATAAATCCCCCCCCCCCTCTCAAATCCCGTATTAAACCCATCTTCTTTTCTTTCCCGCTAGAGTCAGCAATTCGTGTCTTAAAATAAATCTCGGCTCCAAGGCATGGGCTTTAATGAGATTCCTTCGTAATTTCGCGCCGGTGATTGGATTTAGCTGTCGGATACACGACTTGACTTTAAAAACGGACGCGAATAAATAATAAATAGTTTGTAGCCGATATGTGGAAGAGCTCGCTTGATACCGAATTAAAGTTCCCTTTAAAGCGTATTTAATTATTTCCTTTAAATCCGACTTTTTTTTTTAATGAAATAAAAAATGCTCAAAAACGTCGAGTCAAATTGCAGGTTGAGTTTCGATTATCTGCTCTACACGATGCGCGGGGTAGCTGACGGAGAGGAAAATATTTTGCTAATAGAGAGAACTCGATTTCCGTTCAAATGTTGACAGAGAGTGTAGTAATTATTTTTCTGAAATTGCTCTGGGAGAGCATATCGTTATGTTCAAAGTGAAGCGCAATAGAAATCGTATGTTTGTAATTGACGGATTATTTTTTTAAAAACAATTTTAATTTATTTTGATAGCATTTTGTATTTGTATAATAATCTGAAATAGGAAACGGAATTCCTTAAAATTTTAGAAATATCGTAAAGAAAATTGAATATGGACAAAGGGATATAAAATTATTCTGCGTATGTTTTTGACAAGCTTTAATCTGTAACTAAAGTATTTAAGGGGATAAGATACCATCTAAACTTTTTGTGGTTTGACTATTTCTGAATAAAACTTTTAATATATGTTATTTGAATTTATTCAAGATAACGATATTTCACACAAAAATTTCATAAGTGTTTGTATTGTTTTAAATTAAACTTTTCTATTTTAAAGCTTGTTTATAAAACTCTTTTAAATATTTATATTAGTTATATATTAATATTAATTATTTTTCATAGAAGTTTTTTCACAGATCCTTTGATTGAGAATACATAACAATTGACATTCAAAATTTGTATACTAACATGCAATTGAATTTTATATAAATAGTTATTCATAGTAACACAAGTTTTTTCCCTAACAACTAATTTTTTTTAGTATTTTTTTTTAATAACTGCTGCTCATAGAGATAATTCGCATGTCAATTAGAAATACATCACACATAATTTAAAACATGCTTAAGAATTATACGTTTCTATATTAATAAAAAAGCTTTGACTTTTTGAAAAACGTAGTATCAAGACTATAATTTTAGCATATAAAATTTTTTTTCGAGAATTTTACAATTTTTTGGGGTAATGTGTTCCCTTAAGGTATCCGACTGGGTTAAAATCGTCATTTTGGGTGAAAATAACGATATTTTTTTTTATCATCTACTTTTGTACTCTGTTTTATTAGCTTTCCGAATCTGTCTCATTTTTGATTCTACGATTAATAGAAAAGAAATTACAATACATTTTAGATGACACGAATCTTCAAGGACTGTCCCAAAGTGTAACCGGAAGTGACATTCCGAAACCGGAAGTAAACGTTTTCATTCGAATTTTTCATATAATTTGCAGTTATTATTTATTAAAATAATTGTAATTAATATTCATAAAGTTAATTAGGCTTTAAATAATATTTTTTTTAATAATTTTATTTATTTGTATGTTGTTAAATTGGCAACGCTTGAATGTTGTTTTGGTTTGTTTACGATTTGATCACTCAATTCTTGCGATTTAATTTGTATTCTTTCAAAAATTATACAAGCTTTTAGTCTGTTTTTTCTTGCATAGCATACTTCTAGTTTACAGTTTTACAATTATGCCGAAAATTAGAGCAAAACGTAGCAAGAAACGAGTCTTTCATGGAAATAGATATACTAGTAGCAATGAATCACGTGTTGATGTTTCGACTGCAAGTACTTCCAAACTGAAAGACAATGCAGTTTTATACGAAGATGCTGCAGTTGAAAACAATTCCCAAGAACTTATGGGCAATCGGATTATTGATTTACATACTCTGATATCCATATTTTCGATTTTATGCTGCCCTCTTTGCTTTTCAACTGGATTGCAACTTACAGAAGATTCAAAGTTTGGTATGTGCTCCAACTTCTCCCTGCACTGCAATGGATGTTCGTTTGTGAAAGGTTTTTCTACAACTCCCAAAGTGAAAACCAACAACAGCATAAATACATTCCTTGTCTTTGGATTGAGACTAATTGGTCGTGGATATAATGCTGGAAAAAAACTATGTTCTGCCCTCAGCTTACCTTTCCTGTCTAAATGTTCATTTAGGCAGCAAGAATTAACACTTCTAAACTGCGTTCAAAGATGTGCTCAAGATAATATGACTGTCGCCTCCACAGAAGTTAGAGACTTGAAGAGCGTATCCCATCAAAATATATCTAAATGCGGTGTTTCGGTAGATGGAACTTGGCAGCGTCGTGGCTATGCTTCATTAAATAGTTGTGCAAGTGTAATTTCCATTGATACCGGGAAAGTGTTAGATGTTGAAATTTTGTCCCAGTATTGTCGACCATGTAAGACTCATACCCGCTATTCTCATTGTGATAAGTTTGGTTGTTACACTCATGCCGGCTCTTCTGGAAGCATGGAAGCTGTGGCTGCAGTGAACATGTTCAGCAGGTCCGAAAGCTTACGACAACTCCAGTACGTTCAGTTTTATGGTGATGGGGACTGCAAAGCATTTAATGACGTAAAAGATGTGTATGGGGACAATTCGGTGGAAAAGTTTGAATGCATAGGACATGTGCAAAAAAGAGTAGGAGGGCGCCTTCGGAAACTAAAGAAAACTAAAAAAGGTCTTAGTGGTCAAGGCAAACTCACAGACAAGTTCATCAATAAGCTCCAGAACTATTATGGAATTGCCATCCGAAGCAACGTTGGGAATTTAGAAAAAATGCAAAGTTCTGTCATCGCTGCCTTTTTCCATTCTTGTTCTGGAAAGAAAAACCATATGCATCGACAGTGCCCAAAAGGATCTGATAGTTGGTGTAAATTTCAAAGGGCAAAATTTGCAGGTCTTGAACTTGCCGACATAACTCCAGGTTTACCTCCTACGATAATAAACAGTATAAAAGCAACATACATGGAACTGTGCGATAAAGAATTATTGAAAAAGTGCCTCCATGGACGAACGCAAAATTCCAATGAGAGTTTTAACGGTGTAGTATGGAATGTCATACCGAAAGGGACATTCGTCGAAATTAAAACGCTTCGTTTAGGTGTGTACATTGGTGTAATACTTTTCAATTCTGGATATGCTGGACTTTTACCTGTTTTTAGTAAGCTGGGAATACCTTTGAATAGTGACTTTCTTGAAAGTTTCACAACAATTGACAATACGAGAATTGCCGACTCCAAACGCCACTCATTGCCCTCAACAAAACTCGCCAGAAAAAAAAGAAGAGCAATGAGGAAAAACAAATCCTTAAGAGATGAGGTCAAGGAAGGCCCAACTTATAAAGTTGGAGAATTTTAAAAATGCATAAAACTTTTAAGAGGTGTTTTTAAACAAGTTTCTACTTTAAAGTCGTTTTCTGAAAAATGCATTTTTCGTAGTAAACAGTTCACGATAACAGCAGTATACTAAAAAGTTTTTATGAGATCATTCTATAATTTTATGAAATGCTTTTGTATAATATTATTTGTGCTCTGAACTAAACACTAAGGTCTAAGTTTAATTTTGGAAGTTTTATGAGCAGTGGCGGATTTAAAGAAAAAGGCCCAGGCGGCAAAGCCTTCGAGGGGCCTAGTTTCATACATAGACGGGGCCGTTCGTATATTACGTCTTGTATAAGCAGGGGTCTTTCATGCGTGGTAAGGGGGAGGGATCGTTGTGGTTACGTGACATAGGAAAACTTTCTAGAACAAAAATTATAAAACTTGTTGCACAAACTTTGATATGAATCACTTTTCTCAAATTCACAAACTTTCTAAAGAGATGTTTGATAAAATAACAGAATCGAAGAACAGATTCTCAGCATTTAATTATATTAGCTAAAGAATTATCAATGAATTCATTAATATATTAAATATAAACTTACATTTTTAGTAGTTGAATTAAAATCATTAAACTCAATTCAGAGCAGACGTGCCAATTATTGAATTGCTATATTTTGAGACAAAAGAAGGCGTCCTCCGCGCACAAGAAAGTATCGAAGTCTTTCGCTGCTCTCCCTCAACCGAAAGGGCGATTTTAAATAATAAATACCCATCGAAACTTCTCGAAGATTCCATATGGAACCGGTAAAAACTAGAAAAAAAACACAAGGAAAACGCACTGCGTAACATTGTACAAAATGGAAAGACCCAAAACAAAGCAAAAAAGAACAATCCTAGACACAAGACGATAAATTTAGTATAGGATGGCGCTTTGAATATTAGCTCGAAGAAATATTGCCTTGTGGAAGGCAGAACCAAAAGTTTTATGTGAAACAAAAGTGATTTCGATTAAAAAGGAGATGATTTTTATTTAGACAATCATCTAACACAATTAAAGAGAAGTTATTTTAACAAAAGAAACACTGTTTGACGTTCACGCAAAAAGCAACGTCACAGCAACTTTTCTACAATTTATGTGTACTTAAATGAAAGTTGAGACCTCCACGTCGGGAGACCCTAAACCCAGTCCTTACGTGCCTTAATGGTAAATTAGGCCCTGTTCCAATGGCGGCCCGTGGTCTAAAATGTTAGTGCAGCCGAAATCATGTGAATCCCCCCCCCCCCCCCTATTTTCCAAAAACCTTACATGAACGGAAATTCTTTATTATTCACTACTCAAATCAAGTTTCCATTCAATTTTTAAGAAATTATAACATGCGAAAAAAATAGAAAACACTTACTTATTTTTTGAAAATTAAAGCAATCCTGCTTTCTTTTAAAAATGCGAATCGGTCAATTTAAATATTAACTTACATAACGAAACAACAGCAGGACCATGTCCTGAAACAACAGCACACAGTAAATGTATCACGAAAACCATTTCCGTTTGGATATAATCTCGTAAGTTCTCGTTTCACCCATTTGCCAATCAGCATATCGAACCACAAGTGCAGCTAAAACAAGAAAACTCATTTCGGCTGTACCTTCTCACAAATGCAGTGCATTAGTATTGGGGGAATCTCCATACTACGTAGCGGTTGCCATGGCAACGATGCAGCCGATTTCGAATTTCGTTTTTTGGCTGCAGTTTGATTGAATGGAATTTTTTCCCCTCCTGAATTGTGCATTAAGGTAACATGCTTGCTATTTATCGGAGATTTTGTTTACTACCGTAGAAATTTCATTTTCAATTCTAATCTTCATTTAAGAAAATTAGTAAAATATCTGATTTTAGTTTTAAAATACACTAATGAATTTAGGTGCAACCCGGCTGTACTTGCTGTAGTGGACGAGCCGCCACTGCCCTGTTCACCACAAATACAATATGAGCTTTAAATAAAATATTTTCAACGATTTGCGTTACAAGATATCAGTTTTAACTTTTAGCAAGGGGCCAAGCTCGGGGCACTTTAGAAAAAGTAGGACCCCGCGTCGTAGAAGATTTGGAGGATAATCAGAAATCTGAAGTGTAAGTTCTTCCTGCACGTAGTTTTTGGGTAATCGGGTCCTGTAAAGAGAAGTGGACCCGGGGCACGTTGAACAAGAGGCACATTTCGGCTCATATGAGGAAGAGGAAGGGGAATCCAGACAGAAAATCACACAGTGAAATGTTTATTAAAATATAACAGAATTTTTTTTTTCCGGCGCTTTTTTAATTTTGGAGTCGAGGGGGCCCAAAATGCGTTCCAGACAAGGGGGCCCAGGCGGCAAGTGTCCATTTGCCGCCTGTTAAATCCGCCACTGTTTATGAGTGTTTACGTATAATTTAATAGTTTGTTTTTTTGAATAAGTTATATTCAAAAACTCGTTTAACTGTATCTCAGTATAAAAGTAGACTATAACAAAAATTTTAGTTCAGAGCACAGATAACCATCCCAGATGTATTTTCCCAAAATGATTTTAAAATATATTGAATAGATTTTTTTTAGAGCTGTTAACGTAACGTTAAAATATTGCGATATTTTCCCTTAATTGTTCCATTTTTTAAAAAAATATTTTTGCAATATGTTATTTTTGCAACTTTATCATAGTTTTATACCTTATTCCTACTGAAAAAAAAATAATTAGCAGGATTAATCACATTTTTAAAAAAAAAGTCTCCGCACCCAGTCGGATACCTTAAGATAAAAGGACACTGTAAAAAAAAGGTGTTTAAAAATGAGTACATGAACTCACTCGTTTTTTCTTTGAGTACAATTGCATCGTAAATGAGCGATGACGTACACAAATTTAAGTAATCATACTTTCACAAAAATGAGCAGTATGATTTAATATTGCTTATCTCAGCTTCTGTTCAAGCCATCTTAACAAAGCGACCTGACAAACTTAAAATATTTGCTCAAGAGATGGTTTTCCACATTATTTGATGTCGATTGCTTCAATGGAAACTGAGTTATTACAATTCAATTATCTTACTTCCTATTCTTTTGGCACACCTTTTTAACATTTCTTCTGTTTATAACTTCTTCACGTTGCCCTGGTAGTTTAACGGATAAGGCTTTGGACTGCGGTGCCTGAGGATTCGGGATCGATTCGCGATAAGTCTTGGTTGTAATTGTCGATATTTATTAAAAGTGATTTATGAAGACAGCCTATGTAGGCTAGCATCTGGTCTTTTTTTCATTTTTACAATTTGCACTCATTTTTAAGTACATCTCTTTTTCAAATTTGAAACTTATGTGTTCGTAACCATGATAAGCCTCGAAAGTATTCAAAAATGAGTACATTTTAATTATTTTTGAATACCTATTTCAAACAGTGTACATTTACGTGCATATATTAAATGTCGAGTCGATCATCATGTCCAATGCCATAGCTTTTCTTGAAAAATAGTCTGTATTATTTTATATATAAAGTATAAACATATTTAGCATTATAATCTAGTACATGGAGTGTATGTACCAATTTACGACCATTTTAGTCCAATTTCCGACCAATGCCAAACATAAAAAAATCTTGTGAATTGACATTAGACTGTCAAATGAAATGAATCTATATTTTAAAAGCCTTTTGGTAACATTGATTGAAGGGGCTATTGCATAGCGAGTTGCTCTTAATTTTAAATATTTTTTCCGAAAGTTCGGTAATTGGTGCATTCAACCTAAGGTGATTTCAAATGTTTGCTGAATTTTGATGCTTAACGATAGATATGGGTAAATCATAACGTTTTCTATCGTTCTTCGATTTTTGTAATACTTTCATTTTGTTGCATAAGGAATGTCTGATATCCAGATATAAAATTATTAGAGTTTATTTAACCGTTATTTTATTAACCGGATATTTCAGTTAAACATTGAACACAAGTAAATCCCTAACTAGTCCGGGCCTTCAGTTGCCGAGTGGATCAGAGGATTGCTAGTTCGAACCCGTGCGATGGACTTGACGAAGAAAAGTAGTGATCTTGCGATTGTAGGGTTGCTAGCTTCGCTACTTAAAATACTAAGGAGTCGTCTAAAAAAATCCGACATATTATACTGGCATATATCCGGGACTGGTGCACGATAAATCTGACTGGGGGCCAATGTCATGACGCCTATTGAGATTGCGTCGGGTGCCAACTCAGGTGTGGTTCCTCGTCATCTGACCATGGTTCCAAAATACTAGACATCGTTCCCGGGTCTTTCCTTGGGTATAGGCCCCAAACCGCCCAATGTGCAGCTTTAGTGGGACTTCAATTAACCAAACCTTAACTAGTCCTAAATGTTAGAAATTTAAATATTTTATAACCATTGCATTTTTTGAAGTTAGGGCTAAATTGCTTAAACACATATCTATTAAATTTATATTAACACTATAAACGCTGGGTTAAAAAAAATTATTTTAAAAAATACCACATTTACCTGTGTTTTTTTTTAAAGTTTATTTCATAAATATACGAATTAATTCGTATTTGCGATGTTTGCTTCGAAATATGGACCATTTTTTAAGCGTTACGTTTCTAAACTTTCGTGTTAAAATGTGCAAGAAAATTTTATGTAAAAAAAAATATTCAAAATTGAATATATTAGTAGTTCCCGAAACAGTAAGATTCGCGAACGAAGAAAAACCATATACATCACTTTTAATGACTCCAACGCACATTCATGTCAAATTTCAAGAAAATTGAACGACGCCTTTGGTCGTAACAGCGCAGCAAACACATTTACAGAGAGACGAAATGGTTAGTTAAAACATATGTGTTGTTTTCTATGTACGAAAAAGGAAAACTGATTTGAATACCTATAAAATGGGTTTACAGGGCACTAACGTAAAGATAGTTAAAGGACATTTTTTAAATTTTTTTAACCATCAAGAACCTTTTTTGTGAAAATATGTTGGGAAGCTTTATAAATAAAGAAAAAAACTCATAATGAACATTTTAGATTATTACTTTTTTTATTAATCTGCGTCAATTTACACTGAAACTATGGTTTTCTCTATTTGCATCGTTAATTTAAGACATCCTATCTTGCCAAAAAACCGTTAATGAAATTATGCTTTTATTAATAGTCTTAGCTGCCTTTTTTTATTGTTGCAAGAATATTAAGTCATAAACATCTTGAACAAAAAACCCAGAAAGTTTCAGATATTTTTCCGTAATACAAAGAATTGAAAGCGAATTTATTTACGAAAATAAAAGAATAATTTTAATGTTGTGTGTGTTCAAGATTTTTTTTTTAAATAAAGTCTAGCTGCTTTAAATTCTATTATCATAACAAATATTAATCTTGGAATTTTATCCTAAAAATACGGATATTAAAATTCATGAAATATCTGCTTCCAGTAAGTCCAATTTTTCATATTCAAATTTTAAATTTATGCATTAAAATGAAGTAACTTATTGTTAACTTTTTTTTGTACGAATGAACGTTTTGAAACTAGCAATAAACATGCAAACACTGTTCAAACATGGTTTACTATACAGCTGTTATATTTATTGCCAAGAGCAGAAGTCCGAAATGTATTTTCAGTGTAAATATGATATTTGAATAATAAGCTTTCTAATATACAACAGTATCGATTGAAATTGTTTATTACTTTTTTGTACTACCTCTTATGAAATATATATGTATGAAAAGTTTATTTTTAAGTCAAGTTTTTGTGTTTTTACGTGTTTAAGGCTACTTCAAATAAATTGTTTTAATTTATTAATCGACATAAGGAAGCAGCGTAAATCAAAACTTTTAAAGAAAACCGCCAAAAAATTTTAATTAAATCGCCAAAGCGCGCCAAAAGGGGATAGGTTATCAATTCAACCGTTATGTATTTGTTTTATGTATGTTCGAGCTAGATTTCTGTTCTTATTCAGATATTTTGATTTTTTTTTTGATAAGGGATGTTTCACTTGGGCACATTTTGAAAAAAATATCCAGTTATCTAGTATTTAACTATCCGGAATTCTCAATTAACTGGACAGTTTGAAAAGAAATAATGCCCGTTTTCGAATTTTTTTTTGTTAGATAGAGAAAAAATCACTTTGGCAAAAACTAATATATATATATATATGAAAACTATACTGCTAACTGTTATATATTCGGAAATATCGATTAACCGGACTTTTTTTTAATCAGTTTGTCCAATTTCAAAATGTTTTAATTGTTTGATAGAAGTTGTACAAAAATGACATTTCGTTAACCCAGCATTTATTGGCATGGATAGGGATTGTTTTACAATATACACATTGTAGAGACAAAATGTGAGAACAAGTTGTTACTTGAATTTCTTGGTGCAGGAAGCGAAGCCCACCGCTAAATCAAAAATTAAAAAAGGAACAATAAAATAATATTTAAAGAAAGAAAAACTGACTTTAAGAAAAATGTGCTGAAAAGTAAAAAATATTTTTTAATTTTACGAACGAGTTGAAAATATGGAATTACAATTTACAAAAATTATACATAAATTTTGCCACCGATTTCAGAAAGTTTTAATCGGTATAAAATTTATATTAAATAATTAAAATTTTCAACTTGTTCGTAAAAAATTAAAAATTATTTTTTACTTTTTAGCGCATTTTTTTTAAAGTCGGTTTTCTTTTTTTTTTTAAAAAGATTAATTTATAAAATAAGCAATTTTAATAACACACAACCCTCAAAAAGGAATTAAACAATGGCAACCAAACTTGGCTTAAAAATTACTTATATATGGGGAAACATGGCAGCAAACTTAACGTAACACAGCAGAATTATTCAAACAAGTTAGTGAAAATTTGTGATTTTTTTTTAATACTTCCAAAATTAAATGTTCATAGGGACACAAAATCCAAAAAATTTTAAAAGTCGCGATTCTTTTTTTATTCATTAAACTTATTGTTTGGTATCTTCTAAATATGATTTCAAAATTCTAGAGCTGTATCTGTTCTTTTTAACGAGTTATTTGGGATTTTATGCTGGATGACGTGTCTGTTTTTCAAGGAACAAAAACTTAAAAACATTTTTCTCAATGTTTGGCTTTCATTGATCTTAAGTTTTTCGAAACTCTAAGGCTTTTTTATTACTATTAATGGATAAATGTATAATTATTTAGGCATTCTGTGAAATATGTGTGTATTATAAATTGGCATACGAATTAACTCTATAAGTTGTTATTTTTTAATTACTAAAGTCCAAATTTTGAGTTTTAAATTACAATTTTGTGTTATTATGAATAACTGTTTATATAAAATCCAAATACATGTAGTATGCAAAATTTTAATGCCAATTCTTATGTACTATAGTGTAAAGGATCTGAGAAAAAAAGTTGATGGGAAAATATGAATATTTAAAAAAGTATTACCGTTTTAAAGAATAAACTTTAAAAATAATTGAAAAAGTTTACATTTTGAAAAAAACTACAATCAATTGTGGAATATTTACGTAAAATATTATTCTTTTATATAAATTGGACTGTTATACATTAACATTTTTAATCAAAAAAGCAATAATAATAATAATAATAATAAATTTAAGTGGTACAGCCGCGGAAAAAAAAACGAACCACCGATGATTAATTCGTTTGTTTTTATAGTAGAGCTAAACTTAATATACCATTTTGTAGGGAATAAAGTCTACTATACATTGATATACAAAACATTTGCATAGGGGACTATCTTCATACTCGAATCCGCACCAACTTTAAAATTTTCAATAGCAACACCTACTTTTGATAGCGCAGAAATGTTCCCCGCCCTCAAAATAATCTAAATACAAATTTTGGTTAATTTCCTACATTTATATGCAGAGATATTAGACAATATGTATCGATCTTATTTGAGGGGCTACTTCTACAGTGAACAAAGTATTAGTGAGACTTCGAAATAAAGTACGCTGGTAGAAAAGTCGTAGTTAGTCGTGGTTCTTCTTTTTCCATGGTCATTCATTCCCCCACTCCCGTATACCCTTCGCCTCTATATAAGAATTTAGAATATTATGCCAACGCGATCACTGCGCTTTTAATTCTCAAAGTTAGTAGATTTCTGTTAAGTTCTGCAGATTTTAAATTTGTGTATGACCCCTTAAATGATCATTTGATGCACATTATAATATTGCCAAAAAACTACAAAGAGGAAAATCATGAAATTTTAGATATGCATATAAAACGCTTTTCTGAATCCATCCCTATCAAAATATAGCATGGTTGCTATTCATAAATTTTATGAATATTAATATCCTAACTTAAATAAAATTAAAAAATATACATATAAGTAATGAAATTTAGTGTATTTTATTTGGGTTTTTTAGAAGTAACACAGATAAAAGTATCAGCTTAATAAAATTATTATTTCGAAAGATATGATTAAAAGTTTAAGAAATTCATTTAACATTACGAGTTCTAAACTTTCGATATTCATAATTAAAAAACTACTTAACCAAATGAATTGCAAATTGATATTCAACGATAAATTTTGTCGTAGATTTTAAATATTGAATCAAAATTGGGTGTTGCTATTGGAAATTTTAAAGTTGGTGCGGATTTTAATATGAAGATAGTCCCCTATGCAAATTTTTTGTATATCAGTGTATAGTAGAATTTATTTCCTACAAAATGGTATATTAAGTTTAGCTCTACTATAAAAACTAACGAAATAATCATCGGTGGTTCGTTTTTTTTTTTCCGCGGCTGTACCTTGTTCCCTTAAAAAATATTAAAATATCCATGGTAATAATATTATTATGTTAGGAATATGTTAGGAAGCATATGCTTTATTCTTCCTAACGATTTATACAAGTAAACCTAGCGTAGGAACCATGTAAGGAATTCGAAAATTATAATAATAGTACTCCTGCATAAGCACTACTAAAAATGTTTTCGTTAAATATTATCCGATTAAATTTTTCGTCCAATTTCATATATATTATTTCTGTAGTCAAGATCCCTTTTACGTCTCTTATACGCAACGGATCTTAACACACGAGGTATAAAAAGAAACAGAATGGCATGGTCCATAATCTCATAAATATCTACGTGTTTTTTTTTTGCGTTCCATATAATTAATGCGTTCCATATAATTAATTTTAATGATTTTTTTTTAAACAAGCCGTTGATAGTTCTGCCATCTATGAGCAGACTGTTAAACTTTTTTATTTATTTTTTGGATCTAACGAATGTGTGTGTAGGGGGTTCAATCGATAATTATCACACGGGCATGACATTGTTTTTTAGTTTTTCCCAAACGATTAAATATTTTTTTTAATTTTTGACGAAATTACTTCTCATTGTCGACGAAAGGTTTAACCGGAGCAGACGTCTTTTTTGTCCAAAATGACGACAGTTTATTCTAAAATGAGAATACATTTTAACAGTGATATATTTTTTTTCCAAATCGAACAAAAAAAAACTTATATATACAAATTTTATTATAAATTATATTATTATTATTTTATCAAAAATTATTATAAAAAATCTAAACAATTTAAAATATATATATATATAAATACATACACACATAATAAATCATACGTGTTCTGAGTGAAAAGTTTCTGAAGGTTGGTGTCGTCCGGATAGCTCAGTGGTAGAGCACTTGTGCGCTATACAGGGGGTCCCGGGTTCGACTCCCGGCTGGATGAACTTTTCGCTCTTATTGATTTAAAATATAAAAAGTAATAATTTAAAATATAAAAATTTAAAGATGTCAAAGAACCCATTGCATGAATAAACCAAAATAAATATCATATTAAAAACCTTTTCAAAGTGAAAAATAGCTTTGAACGAAAAAATGTCCCTTTCCTATTCATTTAACCTCACCTTAGCCTATATGTCGCAAGTTCTGCTACTATAATTTATCTTTGGTTTTAATGTATAACTTATTGACGCGTTACCATATTACGGGTACTGATCACGCAGTAACTCGTCTATTTATAAACCCCGACTGTCCCCTACAGATCCGTAGGAATTGGGACATTGTACACAAGGGAATATTCCGTTTCAGTGTACGTCCCGAAAGAATTTTCGGAAGAATTCTCGCAAAGAAAAAGTTTGGGCAAACGAGGACACAAAAAAAAATGCATTCCTCGGCGGCATTCGATCGCATAACAAGCTCGATGGGTTGTTTGCGCAACTTTGTTGCTGCATGTTGTCAAGTTGACAAATCGAATGCGACGCGGATGCCGATCCATTTGGCGGTGTTTACGAATGGCGATCGGCAACAAGTGACGGTTGTTGTTGATTTATGAGAATGCGCATATCAAAGCTCCAGGGGCTTACGACACGAAGGGCTACATACCAGCAATGCGAGAGGACATTGTATAGAGTGGCAGTATATTTATTGATAATGCGAATATTTCCAGGATAGGCTATCGTCATAACTTTTTTATTATTTTCTTTTAATGCAACGCAATGTATGACAGTGGCAGCTCGTGGACAAGCGGCTCGTGTACAGCCAGGCTGCACCTAAATTCAGATATTTTACTAATCTTCTTAAATGAAGATTAGAATATAAAATGAAATTTTGACGGTAAGTAAACAAAATCTCCGATAAATAGCAAGCCTGTTGCCGTAATGCAATTCAGGAGAGGAAAAAAACTTCATTCAATCAAAACTGCCATGGCAACTTCTACGTAGTATGGAGACCCCCCCTGCTAATACACTGCATGTGTGGCGAGTTACAACCCGAAATGAATTTTCTGATTTGGGCTCCACTTGGTACTCGATAACTTGATTGGGTCGTGTGTTAATCGCGGGGATGGGTGGGAGAACCGACCATTTCCGAGAATCTCTCCAAACGGAAATAGTTTTCGCGATCAATTGACTGTGTGCTGTTGTTTCGTTATTTAAGTTAATATTAAAACTGACCGATTCGTATGTTTAAAAGGAGGGAGGATTGCTTTAATTTTCAAAAATTAAGTAAGTGTTTTCTATTTTTTTCCCTTGTTATCATTTCGTAAAAAAATGAAAGGAAACTTTGATTTGAATAGTAAACAATAAAGAATTTCCGTTTATGTACAGTTGTGGAAAATAGGGGGGGGGGGGGATTCACATGATTTCGATGCACTAATATTTTCGACCAAGGGCCGCCACTGCAATGTATTACAGTTAGGGGGGGGAAGGGGGTTATTTGTTTAGTAACGCTTCAATGTGTGGCGATATACAGCCGGAAATGCATTTCCTGATTTGGGCTGCACTTGGTATTCGATAATCTGATTGGTTCGTGTGTGAATCGCGGGGATCGGTGGGAGAACCGACAATTTCCGAGAATCTCTCCAAACGGAAATAGTTTTCGCGATCAATTTACTGTGTGCTGTTGCTTCGTTATTTAAGATAATATTAAAATTGACCGATTCGCATGTTTAAAAGAAAGGAGGATTGCCTTAATTTTCAAAAAATAAGTGAGTGTTTTCTATTTTTTTCGCATGTTATCATTTTGTAAAAATTGAAAGGAAACTTTGATTTGAATAGAAGTAATAAAGAATTTCCGTTCATGTATGGTTGTGGAAAATAGGGGGAGGATTCACATGATTTCGGCTGCACTTACATTTTCGACCACGGGCTGCCACTGCAATAAGGGGTAATTTGTTAGGGGGGTCCCTTGGGTATTTTGTAAGGGGTTTCAATGTCAATAAAGATCAGTTGTGGCTTAATTTGGCAGTAGTTTAATATAGACTGTCGTAAGGTAAAGTTAGTAAGGTGTAATAAATGAGCGATGACGTACTCAAGTTTAAGCAACCGTATTTTTTAAAAAATAAGCAGTGTGATTTAATATCGCTATTTTCAGCTTCTGTTCAAGCCATCTTACAAAAGCGACCTGACAAACTTAAAATAGTTGTTCAGAAGATGGTTTTCCACATTATTCGATGTTGATTACTTAAATGAAAAATGGGTTATTGCAATTCAATTATCTTACTTGTCATTCATTTGGCACAGCTTTTTAACATTACTTCTGTTCATAACTTCTTCATGTTGCCATGGTAGTTTAACGGATAAAGCTCTGTGCCGCGGTGATTTAGGATCTGGGCTCGATTCCCAGTAAACCTTGGTTATACTTGTCCACACTTATTGAAAGTGATTTATGAAGGCAGGCTATTTACGCTAGCATCTGCTCTTTTCATTCAGTTTTACTCATTTTTAAATACACGTCTTTTACAAAATTGAAACTTATGTATTCGGAGCCATAATAAGCATCGAATGTACTCAAAAATGAGTAAATCATGCTTATTTTTGAGTACCTATTTTTAACAGTGCAGTAACCGTCTTATGAATATTGAAATCTTGAGCATTTCGACGAAAACTAGTTCCCCCTCACAGAGAGCGTAACAAAACACAGACAATCAGAATGAATTATAACCCACATCCATTTAAACAATTCAACAGAAACAATGAACACGACCCATACAAATCTCCAATAAGAATCTATTACGCCAGATATTTTACTTAAACTCAACCGACTGAAGTTTCCTTTCTTTCCGATTATCTTTAAAGAAAACTACCAATCGCCGTTCCCTAATCTTCCAACAAGAAACCACAAACCGTGTGTGAAGTTTGAAATAACACATTAGGAGAGTAATTCATCAGGCTGTTTCTCAGAAGAAAAGAAATACTTCTTATAATCCGAGGCTTTTAACGGAGAATGGAAGGGGGGGGGGGGGGGAGCACTAGTTCTTTTTCCGCGGGAGAGTGGGTGTATTGGCGGGAAATGAGGTGTTTTAGAAATGTTCGAAACTCTGTTGTGTAAATGTGGTTTTCCACAACATTTATAAATAGGTGCTCACACTTCGTTTCTGTCTTGTTCTACGAAAATGGCACGGAGCCCATGTTTAGTGAGCTTGGAAAGGTTTTTGTTTATCAATTCGGTGGGTACTGCTTCGGCCATGGTGATAATATTCCCTTGTTTTCGTTTAATTAGGGCGTGTATTTATTTGTTTCGACGTTTGGCTGTTTTTATTAAGGGAAACCCGAGCCCCAAATCCTAATTTGTTTATTAATGAATTCTGAAATACCATTTTTTTTTATTATTAAAACATCTTTTTATAAACAATAATCAAAAATAAAAATATACACACGTCGTTTCTGTCTTGTTCGACGAAAATGGCATGGAGCCCATATTTAGTGAGCTTGGAAATGTTTTTGTTTATCAATTCGGTGGGTACTGCTTCGGCCATGGTGATAATATTCCCTTGTTTTCGTTTAATTAGGGCGTGTATTTATTTGTTTCGACGTTTGGCTGTTTTTATTAAGGGAAACCCGAGCCCCAAATCCTAATTTGTTTATTAATGAATTCTGAAATACCATTTTTTTTTATTATTAAAACATCTTTTTATAAACAATAATCAAAAATAAAAATATACACACGTCGTTTCTGTCTTGTTCGACGAAAATGGCATGGAGCCCATATTTAGTGAGCTTGGAAATGTTTTTGTTTATCAATTCGGTGGGTACTGCTTCGGCCACGGTGATAATATTCCCTTGTTTTCGTTTAATTAGGGCGTGTATTTATTTGTTTCGACGTTTGGCTGTTTTTATTAGGGGAGACCCGAATCCCAAATTCTAATTTGTTTATTAATGAATTCAGAAATACCATTTTTTTTAAATATTATTAGAACATCTTTTTTTAAACAATAATCAAAAATAAAAATATATTTAAAAAAATTATTTTTGTTATTTTTTTGTGTTTTTTAAGATTAATTACACTTTTTTTTGTGACACTACTCCTCCTTCAATTTTTAAAGTTTTTTAATTTTTTTAATTGATTAAATAACGTCGAAGTATGTACTATAGACGTATGAATAGACTTTTGCAGATTTGGGTTTTAATAGTTTTCAAAAACTTATTTTAAGTTAAAAACCTAAAACATATTCGCATTTTTATGTTTAATAATTCGTAGAAAAATAATTTATAACTTAATTTAAAACGCTATTCATACGTTTATAAAACAAATACTAGAGCTTCAAAAACTATTAACAGTTTAGTTTTAAGTGAATTAGTTACAAAGCCATAGCATTTTAAACGTGACCAAAATGTAAAAAAAAATATTTTGAGTAAATGACGATTGTTGCAGACGAAAAGTATGTAGAAAGATGATAAATGGTAAATAACCATCTAAAAAAACATATGCTCTCTTTTTTTTACTATTTTAAAATTTTGTACACACCTTCTTAGGTATGTATAACATTGTTTTATGAAGAAAAAAAAATTGTAATGTTTTCGGAATTTGGGGCTCGGATCTCCCTTAACTCATTGGTTCCCAAACTTTAAATGGGAATGGACCACTGAATCGAAAATGCGGTAGACAGCAATGCAATCTTCCAATAACACTAAATAAAACATAGATACTGAATATTTGTACTGGGTATCCTATTTACTGACTTATATATTCTTGTACACAACACTTATTAGTATATTTTGAAAAGGTGATAATATATTTTGTAAAACAGTTTAATTAACGATATATAATTAGTTTTATATTTAAGAAAACATTTAGTATTATACTTTAGTATATAGTTAGTATTATATTCAAGTATACACATTGATAAAAAGAGGTACTCAAATATAAGTAAAATGTACTCTTTTTTGAGTACATTCGATGCTGATCATAGCTCCGAAAACATAAGTTTCAATTTTGAAAAAGACATATACTCAAAAATGAGTACAAAAAGGAAAAAGAGCTGTTTCTTGCCTACATAAGCTACCTTCTTAAATCACTTTCAATAAATATGAACAATTACAACCAAGAATCGACCCTAGATCCTCAGGCACCGCAGTCTAGTGCCATGTCTGTAGTATTACCAGGACTACGTGAAGAAGTTATAAACAGAAGAAATTTTAAAAAGGTGTGCCAAAAGAATGGGAAGTAAGATAATTGAATTATAAATAACTGAATTTCCATTTAAGAAATCGACATCAAATAATGTGGAAAATCATCTTCTTAACAACTATTTTAAGTTTGTCAGGTCGCTTTGTTAAGCTTGGTTTGATTAAGTAACGTCGTACAAGAGCTGCACAGTGGGCTATTGGTGACGGTTCGGGTCCTATATCGAAGGGAAGACCCGGGAACGATGTTTCGTATTTTTGAACCATGGTCAAATGGGAACAACACCTGAGCTGGCACCCAATGCCTTCAATAGACGTCGGGACTTTGGATTGGACGATAAGAATTTACCGTGCACCAGTCTCGTTATGCACGCCGCTAATTTTTTTTTATGTTCTGGCAATTTTTATAGTAATTTGTAGCGAACATGGCAACCCTCCGATCACAAGATCTCTACTTTTTTACTTTTCCTTGTCAAGTCCGTCACACACGATCGAACCAGGAAACCTCTGATTCCTAGCTGACGCCTTTATCCACTGGGCCACGGAGGCCCGTTTTGTTAAGATGACTTGAACAGAAGCTGAGATTAGCAATTTTAAATCATACTGTTTAATTTTGCGAAAGTACAATTACTTAAATTTGAGTACGTCATCGCTCACTTACTTTGCAACTGTACTCAAAGAAAAACGCGTCCAGGTTTAGTATTATACAGTATGTCCATAGTATTATGACCTCTGAACTGGTCCACGGCTTCCATACCGCGAATACTGTAGTGTGCGGCGAATAGTTCCAAGTAAGATCTTGGTTGCAATTGTCGAAATTTATTGAAAGGGATTTATGAAGCAACCATTGTAGGCAAGCTACTGCTCTTTTTATTCTTTTTTACTCATTTTTGAGTACATGTCTTTTTCAAAAATGAAACTTATGTATTCGGAGCTATGATAAAAGTCGAATGTAAACAAAATGAGTACATAGTACTTATTTTTGAATTCCTATTTTTAACAGAGTATTAATTTATATATTTACTGCATTTAAAATGGTCTATTTTTTTAATTTGGTCCTGGTCTATTTCTTATTTTGCAGCCACTGTTTAGGGTACTTATTTTATAAATCGTTTAACAACATTAATAATAATCTCTAAACATCCATAAATATTATATTAACCTTTTCCCGGCGGGAAGATTTTTTCAACAAGTACCCTAAAGGCCGGGACCTTCGGGCGATATTGCATCCCCCCTTCTGGTAAAGGGTGGCTCCATTTGATGGACACTTCCTAATGATGTAGACGGGCTGCTCTGACCTCCATTGCTTACGAAGGGAATTTACGCACGCAAAGAAATCCCGAATTATCAACAACTTCCCTCGAAGGAAAAAGGGACTTGCGAACAGATGTCACTAAGCGGACACTGGGAAATTTTACTAAGCTCTTCCAGAACTTTCGATTGAGTTTTGGGTTTAATTCTTAATTCTGGCAGCGTATTTTAAACTGAAAACGGAAGTCTTGATAAATAGCGGGTAATTTAAAAGTCATACAAAAATTACTCCTTGAAGTGATGAGTAAAAACAAAATTTGTATTCGAATCTCTTAAAATTTGGCTAATTACCATCAGGAAAATTAATTTGTTTTATGAAGGTTGAAGGAGTTAGTACTGTTTTAAATTAAATTAAATTTCAATGCTCAAATTAAAACTTTGTAAATAACGTTTCCCCTGCAATCAAATTGAAATTGTATTATGGTTGTTTATCTAATTAATATATGAGGTTATTCCTTTCATTGTTCAACTTTTGCAGTAATGTTGGAGATTGGTAAAAATAGCAAATAGCATGTTAATTCTATCTATTCGAGGCCCCATTAAGACCTTTGATCGAAAGAAATCTACCTACAAATGGAGCCTCATTGATCTCAAACCCCGAAATATCCATCCAACTATTTGTATGCACTAAAATCCTTATCCCTTTTTGACATTAAAATTAAGCATATTATAAATTATACATTAACAAGTAATTAACATATTATTAAGTAATGAGTATTCCTAATATTCCGTATGGTTTGATTTTTTTTCTTCATTTTTTCGAACAAATGAACCTAATTAATTATGATTTTTTTTTTGCCAATATTTGTTACACAACTTTTGTAGGTAAATTTAGTATCAAATTATGGTAGAAATGTGAAATATTTATAATATGAGATTCGGTGGCCCCTCAGAAATATTAAGTGTAAACCCGTGTTTCACGGACCCATTTAGTAAACCAGGCTCTGTACTTTTTAATTTAAATTGTAACAAGCAGTTAAAAATCATCACATTCATCAAAAAGTTGGCAGAATAAATAAAACTTTTCAAAAATGTTAATTTCATTTATAATAGACTAGCTGTTACCCGCGGTTTCACACGCGTTACATTTTTTTAGCCCCATGGTTCGTTCTCTTCGTCTATTTCTTTTCTCAAAAGCATAGTAACTGGTATATTGTTCAGGCATATCCGGATACATCTCCGAATGTTAGCTTTTTCTTAATTTTTTTCCATTATTTAAAACTATATATATATAAAGTTATTTTTAAGTACTTCATTATTGTTAAGTTTTTATGATTTTATAACGTTACAGATCCTATTGTAGAACAAATAGTTTCTAAATCCATTATGAACGGTTATAAATAGAATTTTAACATTTGAAGCCTTAGGTGCACAATTAGATGTTGAATGGTATCTCTATATAAATTTTCAGACATATTCGAGCAGTGGAATGTATTGTTTTGATCACCACAGACACACATACAGTCTCTTTTATTATTATAGGTCTGGTCTGGCATTACTATATTTTTATTATTATAGGTCAGGTCCGCTTTGAACACGAACGAACTGTTTTTTTACTGGAATTTAAATTATATAAATACAAGTGATACAAATGTTAAAGCTAATGACTAATAATACAGTTTTAACTTTGTAATATTTGGTTTGGCCTGTTACATGGCGATTTTTTAAATACATAATAACCGAAAATCAATGCCACGTGTACTTGCTTTACAGAAAAAAAATAGTCGCTTCTTTTTTATTCCACATGTGACCAGTGGGCCAGCATAAAAATTTCCCACGCTGTTTTTCTCAAAAGATATACGTAAAGACAAATTGTTTTCGAGGAACGACCCTTTCCTAACGCAAACATGTGCATTCATCGAACACACCTGCTTTCTGATTGACAGGGGGACGCTCCTGCGAGCCCCCTTCTTATTACACAGTCTTTGGAAAGTAGGCGAGTAAGTTCTGGTATTTGGGCAGTGACAATAGACAATCCTAGAGAGTAGGAACTATTAGTCTTTCGGAAATTGATAGCTTCACAGCCATTCTCACTTTGTCGTACTGACGTTCAGAAACTTCTAAAGTCACAAAAAGTTATCAAGGAACGCATATCACTAGCATAGTAATTATATTGTCTCCGAACTATCGGACATTCCTCTCTTGGAAATACCCACAACTAGGCACGATGATTCTACGAATTTCTAATAATGACAAGAATGAGTTGGGGGAATAAGCAAGGTGTTATTTGGAAGTAATAAAGTGCTTTTGCAGCATTCAAACTAAATTCTTGAAATGTAGTGGGGGGGGGGGGGGGGTCAGCTCTTTATTTGAAGGTTATTAAATCGATCTTTATCGTTTGCCAAACACTCGCCCTGTAAAGGTGGTGGTTTTACGTTATATCTGTTATGGTCAAGTGCATTCCTAATATACATACCAATATAAAAGAAATAAGTCAATAATTAGCAATTCGTTATTAATTATAATAAGTGCTAATTTGCCAAATTAACTTTTAAAATGTACGTTTTTATAGTAAAACGTATTTTATACAAAAAAAAACGTTAATTGCAATTTCTTTAAATTAAAAAGTAACTAATAAATAATATAGTTTAATTACAGGTAATATCCACTTCGAGAAGATGTTTATTAATGCTCAAATGTTTTTTAAGCCGATACCTATATTAATATCAAATATGAAATGTTTTTCTTTGTTTCCCAAAAATTTGAAAACGTATACTTAGCGGGATTCTGAAATTTACGAAGAAGTGTTCTCGAGTCCTTTCTGGATAAATCCAAATGTCCAATATTGTAGCTATATGCTGTAATGTGGCCAATTTGAGCAAAGCAATCAAATTTTATATCTTAAATTTCTAAGTTTAATGACGGTGTATGTTTTACAAATCAATCATGCAGAGCCTATATTGAAATTATAGTCTCACATTTTTATTAAGGCCAAAGAAATTAAGTTAAATATGCAAATAGCCATATATGATTTTTTTTTGCTCACATTTTTTTTACGCAATGTATATACCGTGCGTTGCAACAGATAGGTAAACAATGCAATACATTTTGCAGAAATGCTCAAAATAATATCAACATATGAAAATGACATAAAAATTAACTATTTTTAAAAATACAGAAATTGAAATGTTTATACCAGCCAAGCCAGTTCTTCCAGAAAGTTCTTTATATAAATTAATATTTAAAAAAAAAATTCATAAACTTGCTAGTTCTTATTTTAATTGGTGTCAACTACCTAATTAATTTGAAGTTTCCTAAATGTACTTTTTTATTTCAGCATTTCCTTGTTTTTAGAAATAAGTTGTTCGTTCATGCTATCATAATAAAGTGTCCGTAGCCCCGAGAATCCATCGTCGGCTAGCAACCACAGGGTTGCGAGTTCGAATGTGGCTAGTACAATAGACTTGATAATTTTTTTAAAAAATGCAGTGTATTTGTGATCGGAAGATTGCCAAATTCGCTGCTATGTAACAATGCGTCTTCCGAACTTATCGTCTAATTTCTTCTGCGTGTATACGGGACTAATGCACGTGAAATCTGATCGGGGTCCAATATCCTGACGCCTATTGAAATTGCGTCGGGTGCAAGCATTCTGAGTCTGTATTATCAAAGTCCTTCTAATTCCGCTAATAGCTTTCACATTTTATTAATCTGTTGTGAGACCTCTTTTCCTTTTAGGCATTTTTGCTCAAAACGAATAGCGCACGTAAAACTAGCAACCAGTATCTCAGATTCAAAAATGCAAGGGTAGGTGTTAGTTTCAAGAAACAAAATAAGATGGGGATTTGGGAAGGGATTTTGCAGAAGTCAGTCGAAGAGTGCGCTCTCTATTCAACGCGCCAGAAGAAAGGTGGGTTGGGTCGAGTGATTGACACTAATGGTTCTTCCGCAACTCACGAGGAGAGCAAGAACTTGGAAAGGGGGGGTTGAACTGGCCGGCCAATATACATTCATTCATTCATTCCGAGATTGGACTTCGTCGCATTAAGACGTACTTTCTCGAGGCTCCGCAAGCGGACTGATTTTGCGTAGATACATCGTGCATTTTTCACGAGCTCTCGCGCGAGGATTTCGATGGATGTCTTTGATCCGTTTGGACTGCCATCACTATCCGTGATGACTAAGAAACGGCCTCCGGTCCGCTCTGCGGCTACGGGGCCCCCTCCTACGATGCCTGATTCTGAAGCTGAATTGTCCGACAGGATGGACTTTCAGTCGATGTTCGTGGATGAGGACGCCACTTCTATGGATCTGACGCTGTCAGATACCAATGAGTTAAATATCGCCGAAGTCGGTAATGGGGTGTCAAGAAGCCCTATGCCGACTGAGGAAGTTATCACTGACTCATTGGTTGTCACCGAGGATCCGGTGCCACTTCCCATATTCCTTAGATGCACGGAGGATTTCGACAACACTCTTAAGGAATTAAATAATAAATTCCCATTTGAGTTTGTCAGTAAATGCATTGACACGCGCATTAAAATTCTGCCGTGCACTGAGGACGCCAAATTACTTATCATGGCTTTTCTGACTGAAGGAAAGCATGACTTCTTCTTGGGGACCAAGCCTCCGTTTAAAGTGGTCATAAAAGGATTGCCCACTGAAACGGCGGGGAGCAAGCTGACTGATGAGCTGACCACCTTGGGTTTCCCCCCGATCAAAGTCACCCGGCTGACCAGTAGGAGAACTAAGCAACCGCTTGGAATCTTCCTGGTGGAGACCACCCGTCATGAGAAATCCAACCGTATCCTGAATATCAACAATCTGTTCGGTCTCGGCGTCAAAACCGAACCGTTCAGAAGTACTCGTGGAACAGTTCAATGCTTTAATTGTAACTGGTTCCATCACTCAGCCGACCAATGCTTCTCGGCCACGAGATGTCTTAAATGCGGAGAAGCGCATGCTACACGGGACTGCCTGATTCCCCGTTTGGACAACCCACGTTGCATCAACTGCGGCGAGAGCGGCCACGTCGCCTGCAGCCGTAAATGTCGGATGTTCCCAAAGGCACCACCCAGATCGGTGCCCAAAAATTCCAAGCCAAAAAGAGTTAAACTTAAATCAAATGCCCGCCCAAACCTTTTTACTTCCCCTGCTAATACTTTAAAATCTGAGATAGGCCCAAACCACTTAAATCCCCCACCTGGCTTTACTTCTATACAACCTCCCAGTGAGGTTGCGCTCGTCTTCCAGTTATTCAACGAGCTTTCTACCATCTTTTCTGAGGGAAAAGGAATCAAATGCCTCATCCAACTCCTCCAGAAAAAATCCTCGGCGATCGAGAAACTGCAAGTTCTGTTTGAATTCTTCGCCGATGTTGCACCCAGAGCCGATGCCCCGCCCACCGGCCAATCAGGAACCTCCAAGAATTAGGCTCCGCCCATTGCTGAGCGTCCGGACGTGATTCGGATTGAGAATGTGTCCACTTCTTTAACATCTGATGAGGCAGTAAGCCAACGTTATGTTTTCTAAGTAATGTGATACTGGAGGCGATAGCCCCTACGGGGCTAAGTTCTTCATATTTTCAAAAACTTCATTCAATATTTCGGCCGTTCCCGTCTTTTAAGGATCCAACATAGGTGGCCTATATATCGGTCCCCCGCCTTGTAAAGGTTAAACAAAAAAAGTATCCAAGAAGCATAAAATCTCAATTTTGCCATGACTTTCCATGCAAATCGAAATAAACATCACGATCGAAGTAAATATCAATATTTTTAATATTAAACAAACAAAAATCTTTTTATAAAAAGCGTAAAATGTTTATTACTTTTCACAAATTCTCTTGCATTTCTTTTCCAAATCGAAAGCAAATCCCGCGCTCTGCGAATCATTGAATTTATTGGTAAACAAACGCTCTCAAAATGTCTCAAGGAATTCGAACTCAATGGAAAGGACGAATTGAAGCCGGTTCGTAAAATTCGCCCTTTCCTTTTCCACCGCTCCTTAAACAGCGCAAGACAGCTTTATTTGGATCGTAATCTCTTCAAATCGTAATGCTTTTCTGGAAATGGGGGGGGGGGGGGGAGGGGGGAAATGATAAAAACGGTGTTTTACAGTTCAGGGGCTAGTTGAAATTTATATAAAGCGGTTTTATAGTGGTTATTTCATTGTGAGAATTGAAATGTGTGAGTTGTGAATGTAATAGTATTTTTTTACCTACGTGTTTTATTTATAATGCTATATTTAGAAATATATTCTTTAAAGTTTTCTAGGTGTTTTAAGAAGGAGGGATGGATATTAGTTTGAACATCAAAGTAAGGTGTATGGTAATCAGTATTTAAACGCGTTTGTTTCCGGCTTTTAAATTTTTTAATATTTTTTTTAAAAAATACTTATATATTTTTTATTTTTCATAAAAAAAATAGTTCCCAGTTCTTAATTGAGAAACTTTAAAAGTTTCAAATAATATTTACGTTTATTTCTCAAATATAACAGTCGTTAAATTGAAACCGTAACCAGTATAGCATATGTCACCACCAACGTTTTTATAAATTAAACTGGCTCGTTAATGTAAAGTTTTTGAAGATTGTTTTATTACTTATAAATATAATCTGGCTCTACAAAAAAAGTCCTAGCTAATACCAGAGGTATGTAGATTGTCACGGAGTAAAGAAAAAGGTGGAGATGATTTGGCGAGATTTCATGAGACGTAAGTTAGCAACCCCAAACTAGAAACAAACAAACCTAGTTTGCAGTAGTTTTCCTACGAGGGAAAAATAAATTATCGCCAAGTACTGGTACAAAGTAGTGCTTTGGAATAGCGCCAAACACTTCACCAGTTCCTACTTTTTAAGCGATTGCTTACTTCACATTGCAAACCGGTTTTAGACTTGTTCGCACCTCCACCTTCTTCTTTACTCCGTAGTAGATTGTATTTAACTATATTTTCATACTTTTTGAAATTGTTTTTAGTAATTACACATTATGTTGCACATATGCTACACAACGGTCTTAATTAAACAGGCACTTAGGATTTGTGTATATTTTTTCTGCGATCCAGGGGGTCAAAAAGAAAAAGAAAAATAATTATTTCATTAAAACAGAAAAAAATCATGCTTTAGAGGGTTGACTAGAGGTTTAATATTGATGCCCTTTCTATTCGGTGAGCGATGGTTACGTTAAATAAAGTTCGGGGTAGGTTCACCATTTAGAATACGTAAATATGCAGATCCCCTAGTGAAAATGCGAAAAACTCTTTGTAGATGATTCTGCACATTTACTGCGCAAATCAGTGTATCTGCATATACACGGCTGTCGCGCTTTCACGGTAACATATTTGTTAATTAAAAAATCGGGGGAATAAATTGGGTATACACAGTCCCCCCTTTGTACCCTAAGGTTTGGTATGTGAAGGTAGACATTGTTCGCGCGTTTTCTCCTTACGTTTTCAGTAAGCTCTACACTTTTTGTAAGAGTCGAAGTTTTGGTATAATTTTGATCGTCTTGATCCTGTCCGTTCAACCTGTTTAAATTTCCTATGCCCCAATTGAACTTTAGTGGGATAGTTAGGTACCAAAGGGAAATCTTCAACAACTTTTCACATTCCACTCCATACAATTGTCTCACAAATGGTTTAAATTGTCAAGAAGTGAAATTGCAGAAATCGTCGTTTTTTTTTACCGCATGCGTGAATGGGAAGCGTAGAGCGAAATCTGTGGCTCTAACTCCATCTTCGCCGTTGATAATAAGAGGTCACGTGATATTTTCTTCGAAAACCCGTCGTTGAAGCGTCACTTCCGGGAAAGCCATACCACCATAGATGCAGCTATCGCTCCTGGCGGCGCATAGCGAAAATAGTATGTGAATTGGTAAAAAACAGTAAAAATAATCTATAGTTAATTTTTTTTTGCTATTATGTTAGTAATTTTTTGTTAATAATGTAAATATTTTTTTCATTAATTAAGTTGGATGTTCCAAACTGGAAATTGGATTCTTTAAAGATTGATCCTTTATGATGGTTTGGTTTTTGTTAATTAACGTCGCACTAGAGCTGCACAGTGGACTATTGGCGACGGTTCGGGGTTTATCTCGGAGGAAAGACCGGGAACACATACACAATCACACACACATTCCTACACGCACTTCGTTATTTTAGAACCACGGTCAGATGACGAGGAAACACCTGAACTGGCACCCAACGCCTTCAATAGACGTCGGGACTTTCGACTCAGATCAGATTTATCGTGCACCAGTCCTGTATACACGTCGTTAATTTTTTCGGATGTTCTGGACGACTTTTCAAGTATTTTGTAGCGAAGCTAGCAACCCTCCGATCACAAGATCACTACTTATTACTTTTTGTCAAGTCCATCGCCTGGCATCGAACCACGAATCTTCGTATTCCCAGCTGACGCCTTTAACCGCTCGGCCACGGAGGCCCTCCTTTATGATTATTCTCGTTCGATGTTTTTAATTTTCTAAAGAAGTGATCCAAAAATTCTGTAAAAACTTATTTCATATTTAGATGACTAGAAAACGAATTTGAAAAAAGAAAAAAGAAATATTTTTACTACCACAACAATTTTGAGAGATAAGTGATTTTAAAACCAACTCTAGAAAGTTTCATTGATGGGCGAGATGAAACTGTCCCCAAAGTACCGATGAAACTGTCCCCAAAGTTTAACAATTAAATAACCATAATTTGGTAAAATATTTATGAAATTTTGTTTTAAAAATAAAATCTAAAGCTACAACTTAATTTTATTGTGAAACTTAAGAATAAAGGAACACTCTGCCAATTATGTTTTATTGATAAATTGTCTTTGGTTACAATTTCTAAAAACCGTGAATTGAACCATTTGCTATCGTTAATCAAAAAAAAAAAATATAAACATGCATTGAAAAATTTACACTGCCCAGGATTACCAATTTGAACTAAAATTTAACAACAATAAGTGCCCCCTTATTTTTAAGGTTACCCAAATTTAGGTTTTGAGCATTAATAAACTTCAATTTCACTAAATAGAAGACTGTTCCATATTGCGGGTTCGAAAATAAGGTAACCACTTAAAGGAATTGATAAAGAGAACGACTCCTGTATTGTCCGCTTTGTCGAATTTATTGCTACTTGTTTAACTATCAGAAGGGATGGGAAATAATGAATTAAACATTAGCTAAATAAATGTGTATATAGATTGCGAGTAGTTTTAGTACTAAATCTTAATTCGCAAACATTTCTCAGATCAAGTTTATCTTAACACAAGAATCGTAACCATAGAAACGATGACTACAAAGCGTTGCCATAGTTCAGCTCTTGTGTAATAATAGTTGTGATACTCACACTTTCACTTTGGTTGACTTAAATGCGTTCGTACACGTGTCAAAATGACGGGTGCTGCTAATTCAGTGGAATAAAATTGGCGGTGGGATCGTGTAATAAAGTTGTTAGGAGAAAGTATATTTAATGCCGAAGTTATACTTTCATTGTCGAGTTAAGATCGGCGCTCGAACACCATGGTATTTCCCAAATTTCTTAAAATTGCTGTTCTACCTTCGCGTTATGTCATGGAATTACACACGAATCAAAACAATCGCTCTGAAATAAAAGGAGGAATCGACGGATTTCTTATCAAGGACCTTTCTCAGATGATGGGATTCGAATACGAGCTCATCAGAGCTGTCGACGGGGAATTTGGCAGTAAAAACAGTGACGGGAATTGGACAGGCATGCTCGGTCTATTAGACAGAAGGGAAGCAGACATAGCTATAGGATCGATGTCAGTTACTGAAGACAGATCCAAAAGTTTCACTCAAATTCCTTATACCTCCTATGATTTCACGTTTGCCACCAACAAACCAGGTGGTTCCCAATCGACAAAACCAAGGTTCGAATATCCATTTCAAACCGAAGTGTGGATCACCTGTATCATAGCGTATCTCCTAATCACAATGGCACTCTGGATTCTCGAGCGAAAGCGTTATTCCATTTCTGATGCAGCCACCGAGACGCTGAGAATAATTCTACGTCAAGATCCAACCATGGAAAGATCAAGACTTTCAACGGCTGCGAACACAGTTTTAGGTAGCTGGATGATAGCAGCCATGCTCCTTTCTTCTGCCTATTCTGGTTTACTTCTATCATTTATGACATTGCCTGTACGTGAGAAAGGCATAAAGACCATCGACGAATTGGCTAATGCAGTCGAAACGCAGAACTACAAAGTGCTGCCTCTGAAGGGAAGTTCAGCGTTAGAAATGATTCAGCGTAACTCTAAACTGAAACATGTTGCCCAAAAGATAGTTGAGAATAATTGGTCTTTTAAATTGGTGAATGGTACTTTTCCACAGAAATTAGATTTTAAATCTGTGCTCGTGACTGCAAGGGCGTACTTTCAATTGGCTTATGGCGTTGAACCATTTACCACAAAATTTATATCAAATGACGATATATCTTCTGCATATACAGGATTAGCGGTTAGGAAGACTTTTTGCTGCATAAAAACACTGAGATGGTACCTAAATCGCATGGTAGAATGTGGAATATATAAACATTACTTACAACAAGTTGTAACCAAAACAATTATTGGCAGAACTTTAGAAGTGGAAGATTCTCCAATCAGACCACTTTCGCTAGATGATCTTAAGGCAATTTTTTATTTCTTAATTGTTGGTTTACTTCTGGCATTTATCGTTTTTTTATTTGAAAATTATTCTAAAATAACTAGAATACTTAATCTGTCTTTTAAAAATTCTTTATAAAACTAATTGTATAATTTTAGTTATTTAAATCAAGTATAAACATATGTAATGTTAAAAAGACGTGGCAAAAGAATGGGAAGTAAGATAATTGAGTCGTAATAGCTCAGATTCCATTCAAGCTATCGGCATAAAATATTGTGGGAAACCATCTTCTGAACAAATATTTTAAGTTCGCCAGGTCGCTTTGTTAAGATGACTTAAACAGAAGCTGATTTTAGCAATATTAAACGATGCTGCTCAATTTTGCGAAAGAACGACTACTTAAATTTGAGTACGTCATCGCACATTTACGATGCAGTTATACTCAAAGAAAATCGAGTACTTCCACGTACTCATATTTATGCTAATTAATTTTTCACTATAATTTGATAAAATATTTATGGGATTTTATTTTAAAAATAAATTGTAAAATTACAACTTAATTTGATAGTAAAACTGAAGAATAAGGAAGAACTCTGCCAAAGCTGTTTTCTTAATAAATGGTCTTGGGTTACAATATCTAAAACCCGTGAATAGAACCATTTGCTAGCCCTCAGCAATCAGAAAATATAAGCATGCATTGAAAAATTTACACTGTACAAGATTACCAATTTGAACTAAAATTTGACAACAATAATTTGGAAGTCTTGTCAAAGTGCCCTCTTATTTTTAAGTTTAACCACATTTAGGTCTTGTGCACTAGCGAACTTTGATCTCACTAACCAGAAGTTTCCAGAGTTTCAAAATAAGGTATTAATTTTGGAGAGCCACTGCTTTTTGTGTTTTGGATTATCATAGAGGACCCATTTTTCATCTCTAGTGATCATACGATCAAAAAACGCTTCTGCAATGTGCCGTTGAAGCAGTAAATTGCGTATGGTATATCGGTTGGCTTCGTTTTCCTCGCACTGATTATGCGGGACCCAAGCACCTACTCTGTTTACTTTACCAATCTGCTTCAAATGTTCTTGGATGGTCGACCAAGGTTAGATAAAAGAGTTCGACAGTTCCTCGATTGTTTGACATGGAATTTCTTCCACTTACGCCCTTAACACTCCATTGTATAAAGTTGTTGGTCTTCCTGATCGATACGAGTCGGAAAGATCAAAATTACCGGATCTGAACTTAGAAAACCATCTTTGGCATTTACGAATGTCCAATACACTTATATAAACATCGCAAATGTGTTTGATAGCAACTGTTACGTTACTACCCTTCCGAAACTCAAAAGCATTCATATGTGTACCTCTTCTTGTAATTGGTTGGCCATTTCACTCCAAATTGCAAAAAAAAAATGTTTGTATTTATTTACAAGTGAACAAGTCATTTTTACCTTAAAATGTCTTTGGCACGACTTTAGAATACACAATGAGCTTATAAATGGTAAACAAACAAGCGCAGAAACGACATTACTTTACGGTCCACCTAACAATTACCAGAAGTGATGGAAATAAGGATTTAATCAACAAAATAATTGTGTTTATAGATTGTTATAGAGTAGTTTTAGAACTAAAGACCAAGTTTGTCTTAACACAAGAGTCGTAACTAAGGAAACGATAACTACAAAGCGTTGCCATAGTTCAACTCTTGCGTAATAATAATTGTGATATACACACTTTCAATTTGGTTGACTTAAAAGCAATTAGTAGAACCCATCAAAATGACATGTGCTGCTAATGCATTGGAATAACATTGACGGTGGGATGATGTAACTAATGCATAAGTTATACTTCAATTGCCTAGTTAATGTCATTATGTCATTTCCAAAATTTATTAAAATTGCAATTTTACCCACGCGTTATGCTATGGAATTACACACGAATCGAAGCAATCGTTTAGAAATAAAAAGCGGATCTGATGGATTTCTAATCAAGGATCTTTCTCAGATGATTGGATTCGAATACGAGCTCATCAGAGCTGCCGACGGAGAATATGGCACAAGAAACAGTGCCGGAAATTGGACAGGCATGCTCGGCATATTGGGCAGAGAGGAAGCAGATATAGCTATAGGATCGATGTCAATTACTGAAGACAGATCCAGAAGTTTCACTCAAATTCCCTATACATCCTATGATTTCACGTTTGCCACTAACAAACCAGGTTTCCAATCAACAGAATCAAATTTCGTATACCCATTTCAAACTGAAGTGTGGATAGCATGTTTTATAGTGTATCTCTTCACCACATTGGCATTACGGATTCTTTCACAAAGACGTTCCATTTCTGATGCAGCCACCGAGACGCTAAGAATAATTTTACGTCAAGATTCAACCATAGGAAGATCTAGACCTTCAACTGCTGCGAACACAGTTTTAGGTAGCTGGATGATAGCAGCCATGCTCTTTTCTTCAGCCTATTCTGGTTTACTTCTATCATTTATGACATTGCCTGTACGTGAGAAAGGCATAAAGACCATCGACGAATTGGCTAATGCAGTCGAAACGCAGAACTACAAAGTGCTGCCTCTGAAGGGAAGTTCAGCGTTAGAAATGATTCAGCGTAACTCTAAACTGAAACATGTTGCCCAAAAGATAGTTGAGAATAATTGGTCTTTTGAATTGGTGAATGGTACTTTACCACAGAAATTAGATTTTCAATCTGTGCTCGTGACTGCAAGAGCGTACTTTCAATTGTTTTATGGCGTTGAACCATTTACCACAAAATTTATATCAAATGACGATATATCTTTTACACATACAGGATTAGCAGTTACAAAGACTTTTTGCTGCACAAAGATACTGCGTTGGTACGTAAATCGCATGGTAGAATGTGGAATATATAAACATTACTTACAACAAGTTGTAACCAAAACACTTATTTCCAGAACTTTAGAAGTAGAAGATTTTCTAATCAGACCACTTTCGCTAGATGATCTTAAAGGAATTTTTAAATTTTTAATTGTTAGTTTACTTCTGGCATTTATCGTTTTTTTATTTGAAATTATTCTAAAATAACTAGAATACTAATCTGTCTTTTAAATTTTTTTTATAAAACCAATTGTATAATTCTACTTATTTACATCATTTGTTTTAAAAATGAATACATGTAACAAATTTTCTCTTACCTAGATCGACTCTGTTTAGTGCAAATCAATTTAAAAGTATAATATATTAATTTGTTAATTAAAACCCATTAAATACTTTATATTTCAAAGGATGCATTTTTTCTTAGGAAGTTAGGTGCACTTTTAAAGGGATTTTTGAAGAATTTTTGCAACAATGTGAATTGTTGTACAACTTCCAAATCACAGTTTAATATGGATATTAAAACATATCTTGAATTTTCAAATTATAATTAGTTCTTAATAGCTAAAAAAAAGGAATTATCACAAATTATTATATAGTAGATTTAGAAAAAAAATGCAGTTTTGTCTCTGTCACACACATTTTCTGTAAACTCCAATCTAATTTTATTTTTCCTGCAAGAAATGTTTATATAAGTACATAGTCCTCTTTTTCTAAAGTAAATTAGAAGCGAATACAAACATTTTGAACTTATATATATATTTTGTTGAAAATTAAAAATGTATTTTAAGTGTTAAAAAAAAAAAATTATTGTCTTTTTTTAAAACAGTCTCAAATATTTTGTATGCTCGAATATAATCGCTAAAAGATAGAAATATATATATACTAGCTGAAATACCCGTTCTACGCACGGGAAGGAAATACGTTACAAAATAGATACAAATACTATATTTATAAGCGTAATAAATATTATTCTTAATTTCTCACCCATCAGGTGGAACCAAAGTATTAAAAGTTCAAATTTGTAACGAAATTTTATTAGCAAGGTCCCCCAAGAACTGGAAATATTGATAATATGGAGAAGTTGGCTGTGAAATACTGTGGATATACATACTGTACTCCCGTTGATCAACATCCATATTTTAACCTTCAGTAACATCTCATAAATTTAAAGATAAATAACTTTTATAATTGTTAATAATAACTATCTCCAAAAAACTTTTATTAGACACATACGTCAACATGTATAGTTAAGTTTTAGAAATTGGCAGAATATTAAGAAGAAAACAAACGAAAACGATTTTAAAAGTTTCACTTAACACATTCTAGATTTTCAGATTTTTTTTCCCTGTTGGTATTGTAAACCCTATCAGTACGCAGAATTTTGCGATTCAAAACAATTTCGAAGTTTCAAAAACTAATGTTCCGTTAAATAAAAATTTGCTGCCAATTTGTAATTGTTCTACGTCCTAAAATATATATTTTCATAATATTTCCTTTTTTAGTATGTAAACCCTACCTGTATGCGAAATTTCATGATTCTACGACAATCAGAAATGTTCCAAAACTATCGTGCCGTGAAAAAAAAAATTGCAACCGATTTCTAAATATTCCACTTGAAAAATTCTTGATTTAGTATTTTCCCTTGTTGGTATGCTAATACGTAGCAGATTTCAAAATTTAACAATTCTAAGAAAATATAATATATACAAAACTAACGTAGAATAAGCGTTTTTCCAAAGACAATGAAAAAATTCGACCCAAACAAAAATAGCTTACTTTTCCTATGTAAGTTATAGTAACAACTCTGTCAAATTTGATCTTACTGGTTGCTGGGTATACGATAGGTTAGAGTTATAAGTCAGTGGGAAACTGGCGAGGATTTTTACTTTTGGCAGTTAGAGTTCGAATTTTTGAAATCCTTTCCTAGTGGGCAATTTTGGCTTAAAATGTACCACGATGCAAAATTTCGTTTTTCAGTTGGTGTAGTACGAAACATCCCGTTGCTCAATTATATTTTGATCACTTTAACAATAATTTTATTATTTTTTAACACTAATTTTCCATTATATGCTATAATTACATATATGACCATTTTTGAGTTCATTTGGAATTTTTTTTTCTTCATTTGGGGAAATTTTTATTTTATTGGCGATATATTTTTAAATTTGGTGATATTTTTATAAATGTGGAAACATTTTTTTATTAATTTGGAGATGTTTTGTTTTCAACCAATCAAAATGCTCCTCATAGGTTATATAATATTAAAGTTTTAAATTGTTTCAATCTTGAAATATTGCAATGTTACTTGTTCTGCACGTTAATCCTATGGAAACGTTTTAAAAGTGGTTATTTTGGCAGTTCGAATTCGAATTTTTTTAAATCCTTTCTTAATGCACCCCTAGGGCCCAAGATGAATATGTGTTCCATTTTTCAGCACTCTAGGTTTTTTGGATCTGTAGATTCCCAAACTAACGTTGCTATGTTAGATTACTTTTCCTATTTAAGGTACAGTAGACTCTCGATAACTCGAACTTCGATAACTCGAATTTTTCGATATCTCGAAAAAAATCGATTTCCCTGCACCTTCATTACTTATTTAATGTAATTTTATCTCGATAATTCGAAGTTTTTCTTCCTTATTTTCGATAACTCGAAGTTTCCACACAACTCAAAATTTGGTTTTCCTCTCAAAACTACGGATTTTGAAGAAACTTTAGCAAATTTGCAATTATTCGGTTCTTCCTCTTATTGTGCGTTATTGAATGGGGATGGCCAACTGGTGTCTTCGGTGAGTCACTTTCTTAGAACATTACCGACGGTCCAAAAAGCAATTCACTTAAAACCTGAAGAACCAGACGACACTCGACCCCTTCTCGCTTTTGCTTAGGCTTTCGTGTGGTGTTGATTTGTCGCTGCAAATAAAGGCGACAAAACGAAAATGTAATACACTCTCTATAGCAGCTTTTGATGAGAGATCGCTCTCGGAAAAAGATAAAGAATACGAACCTTCTCTAAAGATAACTTTGAAGGATGCTCTATCTTCCATAAAAACTATGCTTGCATTCATTGAATCGTGGCCGGAAATAAAAACAGCGACATTTCAAGCAATCATGCATTTGGAAAATATAATTGATTCATAAACAAATAGAAATACTCACCAAATAATTTTGGATAGATATTTTGAATAAAGTAGGGTATACTTGTATTTATTTTTACCAAAACAGCTTTTTTATAGGATTTTCGATAACTCGAATTTTCGATATAAAGAATTTTTATACACTTCCCTTCGAGTTCGAGATAGCGAGAGTTGCCTGTATAAGTAACAAATTTGCCAAATTTCTTCTTCATAGGTATACGGGAAGTTGGAGAATTATTTATCAGTGAATGAGTGGGTTTTTTTGCATTTATATATATAAATCACTTTAACGTTAATGTTATTATTTTTTTATACAAATTTGGCCATTTTATGTTACTATTACATATATGACGATAAATTAGATCATTTGGTGAAATTTGTTATTAATTTGATAAATTTTTAATTTTATTTACGATATTTTTATGAATGTGGTGATATGTTTACAAATTTGGCAACATTTTTTTGGCGATATTTACTTATCAGCCAGTCTGAATGCTCTTCATAGGTTATATAATATTAAAGTATTTCATTGTTTCAACCTTGAAATGTTGCGATGTTACCTGGATCATTCTCCAGAAAGTGCTAAAACCCTTGTCCCATCACATAATTTTTATTATTTCATATATTAAGAATTGTTTTAAAAAATTAATTGACAAATACGCATATTACTCTTGACACTACAGTGCTTCAATCCTAATTTTTTTTTAATTTAATATAAAAATTCGAGTCCACAGACTTGATAAATCATGTTTGTGACCTGTCCCACCTCGACTTTTAACATGGTATTTTCTTTCTAATTCCACAAAAGATTGTTTAATAAAATGCTTATTTTCATTAAAAACGTTATTCGAAAATTTTGTAAAAATTATGAACTTTTCATTTTTATGATGTTGTTCAATTAATCAATTTAAAGTACATTGGTTCCACAAATGTCATCATGTCCGTGGACCAAATATTAACAACCGTTTTATAGGTCAACAGATGGCAACAACAGTAAACATTGACAATAATAGAATTTATTTAAACATTTTAAGTATTTTGGTAAATGATTAGTTTGTTATCTCTTAAAGTTGCAAGGTAGTTTGCAGATAAAAGTGGATAGTGGGGGTTGGAAATATCATGCCATCAAATCTGTTGTTAAGAAATTAAATAGGTATGTTACGATATTTATTTATTTTCTTTTTTTAACCGACTGCCCAGCGCGCCCACCAAAACTTAAAAAAAAACCATCACATACTTTAAATTAAAACCGCCAACGTGCGCCAGGTCGAGAGGTTATCAATTCGTATGTTATGTTTTTTTTATGTATGTTCGTGCGTGATTTCGGTTCTACTTCAGATATTTGGACAATTTTTTTGTGTTGGATAGGGGATGTTTCACTTGGGAGCATTTTGATAAAAATATTCGGTTATCCGGTATTTAACTATTCGAATTCTCAATTAGCCGGACCGTTTGAAAAAAAAAATATTGGCCGATTTCGAAAATTCTGTTTTTGTTAGATAGAGAAAAATCCACTTAAGCAAAATCTGCAAAAACTAATCGGTTATCCGGCTGTTATATATCCGGAAATGTCGATTAACTGGAGTTTTTTTAAACAATTTATCTGTTTCAAAATGTTTTCACTGTTTAATAGAAGTTTTACAACAATGCCATTTCGGTTACCCAGCATTTATTGCCATGGATAGGGATTGTTTTACGATATAGACTGTTGAGACAAAATGTTAGAACAAACTGTTGTTAGTTGAATTTCTTGGTGAATAATGGCAAAGGCAACCCCCCCTCCCCCGCTAAATTAAAATTTAAAAGGGAAAAATAAAATAAATTTTCCGATAAAAAAAAGAAATACCGACTTTAAGAAAATCCGCTAAAAAGTAAAAAATAACTTTTAATTTTACAAATGAGTTGAAAATATTTAATTATTGAATATCAATTTTATACTTATTACAATTTTTTGAAGTTGGTGGCAAATTACAAAAATCATACTTAAATTTTGAGGCCGATTTCAAAACGTTTTAATTAGTATAAAATTTATATTAAATATTTAAATTTTTTCAACTCGTTCGTAAAATTAAAAATTATTTTTTACTTTTTAGGGCATTTTCTTAAAGTCAATTTTCTTTTTTTTTTAGAAAGATTATTTTATTTTTTTCCTTTAATTTTTAATTTTATACAGATAGTAACATTTTTGCGAGTCTCAGTTACACTGCATTATGTTAAACCTAAATTTCCATTTGCTATCAGTAACAAATAAAAGTTTCATCATGTCCGTGGATCATCATGTCTGTGGATTCGTACGTCCACGGACATGATGAAGGCTCGCAGAGATGATCTGTAAAAATATTAAAATCCTTAATAATTAATGAAATACCATATATGAATGGATACTTTGCTTTTTAAATTATTAATAATGTTTTGGAATGAAAAATACACTATTGACAATTTTTTTTTACTATTTATTCTTTTTTTAAATACTTTATTTTAAAATGTCCTCAGTTGAAAGTCTAGGTAACTTATATGTTCATTTTCCTATATAAACATATATTTTCATAAAATTAATAGTAAACATTCTTAAAAATATATATATTATTGTTGAATATGTATATATATGAAATATGTATACAAGTAATTTAAAAATTTCAAATATCAATTTAAAAATGTATGTGCGGTCTTTAGCGGAATAAACTACTTGGCTACACTTGGTTTCGAACCAAGGAACTTCTGCTTGATACGCCGATACTCTGCCAGTCAGGCTAAAGTGATCACACCGGCCTCGGCAGCAGTATCGGGTATATGAAGTGAACCCCACACTACTAACATCGAAAAAAGGGTTTTACACCCCCTTAAATACGTTCGATCGGAACAAAAATAGCTTACTTTTCCTATTTAAGGTATAAGTAACAAATTTGCCAAATTTCATCCTCATAGGTATACGGGAAGTTGGAGAATTAGTGATGAGTGAGTGAGTGGGGTTTTCGCATTTATATATATATATATATATATATATATATATATATATATATATATATATATATATATATATATATATATATATATATATATATATATATATATATATATATATATATATATATATATATATATATATATATATATATATATATATATATATATATATTTATTTCTATCTTTTAGCGATGTTATTCGAGCATACGTTTAATTTTAAATATATCGTTTAATTTTTAGTTTCAAAATTTGACGCAATAAATATATCCCTTATACACTGTTGAATTTGATGTTACACGCCCTAAACACATGCGACCGTCTTGATAGACACGAAATATCTATTTTTTCTTCTGAAAAAAATACATATAGGTCGAATCTATAACCTCTCGACTTGGCGCGCGATTTGGCGGTTTAAATTACTGGCGGTTTTATTTTGGAGTTTTGGTGGGCGCGCTGGGCAGTCGGTTAAAAAGTAGGATAGTGTGAAATCTTTAAAACTTAAAGCTTGGCTTTTATAGTTCTAAAAATGGCGATTATTTTAGTGTGAAATAAATAAAAATTCTGTTTCATCGAAAAAGACAGAACGATTAATATACTATCAAGAAAAATACGTCAATTATGCTATTCGGACGCCAAGACGTTTAGTTAAGAACTGGTTTCATTATTAACATTTCTCATTAAACAGTTTAAAAAATAACATAAATTTTAAATTGTTTTATTTTTAATATGTTAATAAGCAAAAAGAAATAAAATGGGGATTTAAATAACTTTAAAAATGTGAGGTGAGATGGTATTATAAATGTCTTATTTTAAACATTAATGTAAATTCCCCATAAGGTATTTATTTTTAGTCAACCTTACAAAAAAAGTCAGCAAAAATGAAATTTGTGAAATTAAAAATTTTATATGCAGGAAAACTATAGTTATTTTTTTTTAAATATTAAAGGTTTTTTTTATTGTCTTATATAAAATCTGTAACAAACCTTCAAAAAAACTGCAAACAATTTCAATTTTGAAGATTTAAAATGTTTGTATAGGGAAAATGTAGATTTTTTTAAAGAGGTTTTATGCAGGAAATTTAAAAACTTTTTAAAAAAAACTTCAGTTTTTTTTGTTTTAATTTCCTTTATGAAACATGAAAAAAAACAGTCTAATTTCACAATTGTGATCAATTTTTTAAGGCTGACTTTTATTTTTGGGACTAACCATTATAGTTTTATTATTGATTTTTAGTACGTTTAACTAAAAATTAGTATAGTTTACTAAAAATTAGTTTCTCTACAGTTAATAATTTTTCTCTTTTCCACCACAAACAAATTTAAATAACGCAATTATTTCTAATTAAAAACAACAACATACACCTTATTTTTAGAAAAATAAATTCACATCTTGGCTTATCTTACTTTAACTGATGAAACAAACTTTCTCGATAGTTTTGGGGTGACTTTCCTTCTGCCTTAACTGATATCGACGTTCCTTTTAAATAAAATAACACATCCCATTGATCGCCAACGAAGGAAAAAAATATTGCAGAAAAGCGATGCTTCTCTCTTTACATCTAGTTTCTCTTACACTACCGTACAAAAAAAAAGTTAAAATGCAGATGGGCGAAAAAAGAACATGGGGATAAAAATAAACATACGAATCAGCAAATTCTGATACGAGATTTCGATTTCCAAGTTTACCCCGGTATTTTTTTGCTGATAAGGCTGATAAATAATTTGATTTTTTGGACCGAATCCCACTTTGCCGTATTTTTACCTTGGAGCATATCTTATAAGATATTTCGGATAGTTAAAACTTTTATTAATATTTAATACAAAACAAATATGCGCGAACGTGATAGCGTCTTGGTACAAAAAAAAGCAATTTCCCTATATTTTGCATTGTTTTATTTTTTTATCCCCATTATTTATATCGCATATTTTAACCCTCTGACGGAGCTAAACGACTTAAGTCGTCCAAGGATTTTCAGTTATTCTATCAATTCACATAAAATTTAAATTCATTAAAATATTACATGTTTCATATATTCATCAGAGATATCAAGTAAATTATTTTGCAGAGATAACAACTTTAAAATTCCACCCTTTTCCTAACCGCTTAGAGAGTTAATATTTTCTACGAAATTAACCACTTCTTCGTCGCCGACACGTTCGGCATTGTCTGGTATGTATGGTCGACGTCTTCTGTCACACGTTCGGCATTGTTTGTCTGTATGGTCGACGTCGTTCGTCACACGTTCGGAATTGTCTGGGCTGTATGGTCGGCGTCGTCTGTCACACGATCAGTATTGTCTGGTCTGTGTGGTCGACATCGTTTGTTACACGTTCGACATTCTCTGGTTTGTATGGTTGACGTCGTCTGTCACACGTTCAACATTGTCTGGTCTGTATGGTCGGCGTCGTCTGTTACACGTTTGGCATTGTCTGGCCTGTATGGTCGACGTCGTTTGTCACACATTCGGAATTGTCTGGCCTGTATGGTCGACGTCGTTTGTCATACGTTCAGCATTGTCTGGCCTGTATGGTCGGCGTCGTCTGTCACACGTTCAACATTGTCTGGTCTGTATGGTAGGCGTAATCTGTCACACGATCAGAATTGTCTGTTTTGTATGGTTGACGCCGTCTGTCACACATTCAACATTGTCTGGTCTGTGTGGTAGGCGTCGTCTGTCACACGATCGGCATTGTCTGGTCTATATGGTTGGCGTTGTTTGTCACACGTTCGGCATTGTCCGGTCTATATGGTCGGCGTCGAGTATCATAAGACGCAGAGGAAAAAATACACCGAGAAAGATAATTTGGTTTGGTTGTAATTCATATTTTTCGTTTTACTTCATGACTATCTGTTTGGCCAAGCGTTTTGGGGAAGTGTTAAGGGAACATTAAAAAAATTGAGTGATTCCCCGTCGGGACTCTAATTCGCGGCCTATTGTTACACGTGCTACCGACCAAACTGCAAAGAAACGTTTAAATTTTGGGAATTATGCAAGACTAGCAAAAGTACCCGTTCTTCGCACGGAGATAAATATTATAACGACAAATGACTGAAAATACATACATTTCCTCTCCTCCCTCGGATAATCGCATGTACTATTATAGAATTCCTCTTTACAAAGTGATAAAGCTTTTTTTTTATAATTTAAAATATGTTTAATAAATTAGAAGTTAAAATAGTAAAAACATCTCTATCTACTTGGTTGCTAATCCACCGATAAAAATCCAATAATTTCTAGTTTATCTCTCACAAGGAATGGAGTTTAAAAAAATAAATACTTCTGCACAAAAATATTTTAGAAATTAATATGAATTTCCTTTCGGTACGGGTATACATAGTTGCATGAAATCCCATAATAAAAAACGACGTTTTTAAAATCCTTAACTCCAAGTGGAATCAGCTGATGGATATAAAAAATATGCTATCGTGTAGGCGAAAGTCAGAATTTTCGTACATGCCGATTTTTACCCCATCCCCCCTCTTACGCTTGTACCAGATGAAAATGAGTGTACCGCTATCATTAATTCAACGTGAAATCAGGCTATATGGATATATGATACCATCGTGTAAAGGAAGGAAGGCCGTTTCAAGCATTGTAGGCCATTTATCATCTCCCCCTCTCAACCTTGTATCGAGTAAGGTTTAATACAGCGCGGTCTGTACGTTTCGGATTTTTTTTAACACGGATGCCGCGATTTATTCGGGAAACGACTATAATTATATTTTAGTTTTCAGTGCTCACTTTAATCGATGAAATTTTAATTACTGTTGTCATCATTAATGAAAGATAATGTGCATTATAACAGATATTTTATAGGAATAGGTATTTGCATAAAACTGTGATTTTTTTTATCTAAGGAAAAAAATATTAAGTTAAATAATAAACAAAGCGCTATGATCTTCATTTTTTTATTATTTTTTAAATTTATTATTTTATTATTTTTTTGCAGATTTTGCCTAAGTGGATTTTTCTCAATCCAACAAAAAAAAGAATTTTCGAAATCGGACGACATTTTTTTTAAACGGTCCGGTTAATTAAGAAATCCGGATAGTTAAATACTGGATAACCGGATATTTTTTTTTTCAAATTGCTCCCCTTTGAAACATCCCCTATCTAACAAAAAAAAATTGTCCAAATATATGAATTAGAATCGAAATCCCGCGGGCACATACATAAAAAAAAAATACATACAGGTCGAATCTATAACCTCTCGACTTGGCGCGCGTTGGCGGTTTTAATTTAAAGTTTCTGGCGGTTTTATTTTGGAGGTTTTTTTTGAGTTTTGGTGAGCGCGCTGGGCAGTCGGTTAAAAATACTACACACTTACCTTTACTTCGTCCAAATGCTCATGTTTTAAGGAATTTCCATGAATGCTATTATTACAGAAGAATAACCATCTATTTTAATTTTAAGAAAAATAAATATTTCCGTATCAATACATTAAAAAGTCAGAATTTACTCATTTTTTTAAACCATTTTTCCTAAAAAAAAATTTTTTTGTGATAATATTGTTATTGCATTTGCATTGAAAAATACCTGTCATATAAATATTTAGTAAGTTTCCGCAGCAAATTAAAGCCAAGACGCACTTTATCCAAAGAATAAACTGTTATAACTTGGCGATAGTTTAGCAAACGGTGCAGCATATTACAATATCACCATGAACTTTCAATCATTCAGAACATTTAATTCTTAATGATCGCCATTTAATGTTTTAAAAGGAAATATTCATTGGCCCATTAAAAAAATATTTATTTTCTCGATTATCATTTGGTATCTGTGGAATATTATTCTTTAATAACATTAAAAAGTCATATAGAGTTGAAAATTCACAGTGAAACTAAGCTTCGTACAATTAAAAAAAATACTTGCATAAAATAATTTTTCAAATAAATAAAATGGACTTTCATACACAAATTACCCGCATTTTGGAAGAATTGTTCAAAAAGTCTGATCTAAGATAATTAAATCTAGTTACAATTAACCTGTATATGAACAAAACAAAAGAGATAAAACAATTATAACATTTTAAAACAATTCTAAACCCTAATATAAAATTCTAGTTGTTTTAATGTTTGAATGAATCCGTATTGTAACAAAATGCCCAAAGTGCAGACGTTTTTCAATAATTATTAAATCAAACAAAACTTATGACGTCATTTTTGTATTGACAATAACGAAAAAATTTATTTTAAATTGCATACGATATGTTCATCCATGTTAAGTCAATGGAATACATTAAAATAGTTATAACATACGAACGGAACATCGTACAAACTTTAAAATTATTACAAAAAATGTCTAATTTTTTAAGTAAAATATTCTATAACTTTCATAAAGCTACATTTTGTAGTTTTGGAGTATTCCGTGTAAATATCGGCATTCCAATTGATTCATAATTATTTTATATTATATTTTCGCTTTTCTTCGTTGATTTTAACTGATTTTACTGTTGCCACTTCGTGAAACTTTGCTGACGGACGCTAAAAAATGTCATAACATTCGAATGGAACATCGTAGAGACTTGAAAATAGTCACGTTAAAATTATTATTTTTTTAACTAACTATTCTGTGAATTTCAAAGCTCTGCGTTGTGTAGTTACGGAGCTTATTTTGTACTGACAAACAAACCAACAAACCAACATCCGGACAGATTTTGTAGATTTCAGCTTTATATATTAGATTTATTATAAAACAGTTAAAATAATTAAAAACACTAAATGAAATTTAACAAATCATAGCAGCAGGTGCACATCGTGAGAATGAAAATAGTACTTCATACATAAAGTTTCAGCCTTTTATATGAAGAGAAAGTAGCTGTTTTGCGATCCTCGGTCAGACTCTTACTTTTATTACTAGAAATTACTGACCGAAAATCGCTAATTTAGTTATTTTTTAATGCCAAAACAGATTTTATGGTGGATTCACTGGAGTTAATTTAATATTTCTCATTCGAAAGAAGTAAACTTGATACCACTAGTATGAGCCCTAGTAGGTTAAGCAAAAAATTGTTTCACACAAAAAAAATTGGTATTTTTAAACTCGGGATAGAACATACATTCATTATTCAAGAATTAAGAAAAAAAACTTTCTAAGGAAAGGAATTTTATAAAAACAAACCGCCCACGAATTGGTTAATCTCTTTGGCTAGAGATTGCAAAAAGAAATTTATCTTTTATTCAGAACATTGAGACAAAAATTCTGAAATGGCTTTCTTGGAAGTTAGTGGAATGTCACTTATCCCATGCTACGCTGTAAAAAATAGGTACTCAAAATAAGTAAAATGTACTCAATTCTGCTTACATTCGATGCCTCGATTATTGCCCCGAATACATAAGTTTCGTTTTTGAAAAAGACATGTACTCAAAAATGAGTAAAAATGAATAAAAAAGAACAGATGCCAGCGTACATAGGCTGCCTTCATAAATCACTTTCAATAAATGTTGACAATTACAACTTAGACTTACCGGGAATCGAACCCAGGTCTGCAGCATCGCTGTTCCCAATCTTATCCTTTTTTCTACCAAGGCGACGCAAAGAAGTTATAAACAAAAAAAAATTAAAAAATGTGCCAAAAAAATGGGAAGCAGATAATGGAGTTGTAATAACTCAGTTTCCATTTAAAGAATCCACATTAAATAGTGTGGAAAACCATTTTGACCAACCAGTTTGTCAGGTTGCTTTGTTAAGATGGCTGGAACAGAAGCTGAGTTTAGCAATATTAAATCCCACTGCTCATTTTTGCGAATGTGCGACTACTTAAATTTGAGTACGTCATCGCTCATTTACGATGCAATTGTACTTAAAAAAACAAGTACGTTCATGTACTCATTTTCAAGCACTTTACATTGTAGCTATTTGACCCGGTGTTGCTTGGGAACAAGGCTCGAAATGCGATTTTGAAGCTGGAAGCAAACACAGCCTTCAGGGTTTTATAAGCGCCCTCAGCAAAAGAACTATTGAGCTCACAGCAAGACTCAAAATAAATGATTCTGTGATCTGTAATTTTCAGTTTCTTTTTTATAAATTTTAAAGAAATTTCGCAAATACAAATAAAAAATTAAAAAAAACGATGACTAACTTTGTTTGTGAACTATATAATTTGCAGGAAACACAGAAATACATGCAATATTTTTTAAAACATGCTTACATTTGAATACATCATATTAATACTACATCTCAAAATTATATGCATATCGCACTACATTGTATTTTACATTGGGATTAACATTAACCAGCATAGCAGTCAAAGTTTAAAAAATAAGCACTTAAGTACATACAAGTACGTATATTTCAGAATGCCGATACGTTATTTATTAGCAAAGTCTGTCAATACCACAATTTCTTAAATGCTTGATCTCCCTTCAATTCGGAAAGTAACCCACTTGCTCTTATTCTGATGAAGTCTCATAGCCACTGAACTGTACACTGTTTAAAAAAAAAAGGTGCTTAAAAATGAGTACATGAACATACTCGTTATTCTTTGAGTACAATTTCATCGTAAATGAGCCATGACGTACTCAAATTTAAGTAATTGTACTTTTGAAAAAATGAGCAGTGAGATTTAATATTGCTCATCTCAGCTTCTGTTCAAGCCATCTTCAGTAAGCGACGTGACAGACTTAAAATATGTGTTCAGAAGATTGGTTTTCCATATTATTTGGCGTCGATTGCTTAAAAGGAAACTGAGTTATTACAATTCAATTATCTTGCTTCCCATGCTTTTGGCACACCTTTTTAACATTACTTCTGTTTACAACTTTTTCATATCGCATTGGTGGTACAATATATATGGCCCTGGACTTCTCTGCTGACGACATCAGGTAGACGGATTTGGTTCGATTCATGGTTGTAATTGTGGGCCTGAATAAGAAGATAAATAGTATTTATGTATAAATTTTCCGCCTTTTAATACGCAGAGGAAGTATTTGTTTTTGTTATGCCCAGACAGACTCTCTCACTCTCTTTCATTATTATAAGGCATCAAAAATCAAAAATGTTTGACGCTATTTTCTTTGAGTAGTAATTAATGTGTGATTTTGCATTTTGATAACTTCGAAACTAAAAACAAAATATTTTCCTAGGAAAATTGTCATTTAAAAATTATTATTCGAATTTCAAGAAAACCTAATTTGATTTTTCTTTGTGAAGCACGAAATCGAATTTAAATAAGATACCTTTGTCAATGTACAAATAAATACCATTACCGTTTAAATCAAAACTCGGTGAAGTCGTTTTTTTTTTAAATGTGATCTCTTCAATAATTATTCATGGAACACCTTATACAAAAATTGCAACTTTTTTTTTTCAGAAATTCTGTTTTCAAACAGCATTACACCATGAACGTCAAATATTAAGAGACATAGAATATAATATATTTTTCATAGCCTCAAAGCAAAAAATATATAAAAATACTTATTTTTTTCTCCGATAAGTCGCTTGGTTGTTTATTCGCTGGAGGGTATATATTTTTATTTTCTATACTTGGAAGTTTAAGGAAAAGTGTGTACACTGTTTGTTTGTTTTTTTAAAAAGAGAGGGAAAAAATATGTCAAAAATATTTTGACGCCACATACTTAATTACATAGTGATCTTTAAAGTGACGTCGACATTTTTTTTATTTAACAAAAAATAGACCCTTTGTTTCAGTTTTTTGATAATGATCGATCGATGTGGGTATTAAAAGAAATAGACACTTTAAAAAAATGTAACAGCTTTAGAACTGAAATAAGTGTCTCTGTTTTCATCTGACAGCTTGGTATTAGTGAAGATTAATTAAAATGTCTGTTAAATAATGTTTTGTTTAATTAGCACTAACGAATAATTAATTATCTTTTTAGTCGTCGCTGTGAATATCTATTGTTCTTTTTTAAAGAGAAAAACAACGATTATATTTCCTATTTTGAATATTAATTGTATGTTTGATCATTGACAAATGGTTGTTTCTCCTAAAAGCGAATAGAATTTCAATTAATTTTATAACAAAAATGTTAGTCACGTTCTGAAATAACCCCTAACGGCAATCATTAATAAATTTAATTATTTGAAAATCACATTACTATACATCAACACCATTTAAGTATAATGTTTGATTATATCTAATTTAATTATATTCATTCCTCTTTTACGATTCTGCTTTTAAAAAATGTTTGGTTACCTTATCTTAAAAAAGATATTGATTTGTTGGAACGGGTTCAACATGGCTACGAAATTGGTTCAAGGAACTTCGCGAATGAACTATGGGCCCTGGTAGACCAGTGGATCCGCATTTAGAAAGCAATCAGAGGATTGCGAGTTCGAACTCGACTGAATTGACTTGACAAAACCACAAAATGTAGTGAACTTGTGATCGGAGGGTTGCCAGATTCGCTATTAAAATACTAAAAGTATTTCTAAAATATCCAATAATATTTACAGGCGTGTGCACGGGACTGTTGCACGTAAAATCTGATAGGGTTCCAATGTCATAGCACCTATTGATGGTGCGTCATGTGCCAACTCAGGTGTTGTTCTCGTCATCTGGCCATGGTTAAAAAATACGAGACAGTGTTCCCTGGTCTTTCCTTCTAGACAGATCCCGAACCGTCTCCAGTAGTCCATTGTGCATCTCTAATGCGACGTTAATTAACCAACCAACCAGGAGTGAAATATACGGTTTAGATCTTTAAACGTGTACTAAAGTGTTCACTCGCTAACGCCCGTCAACCCCCAAAGTTTCTCACTTTGTTCGCATTAATTCTATGCCTTTCCTGCGATTTAGTTGAATTCAGCCCGTTTGACAAAGTCATTTTACTGTTGTTCAAATTTCGATATGTAGACGGCGCCACGATGATAACTGAGTGTAATAAACGTTTAAAGTGTAATAAACTAATAAATTGATTAAAATACAAATGCTACGTTAAAACTGCGCAATAAAAATACATAAAATCTAGACATGTTTCGGGAGATACATCTCCCTTCATCAGCAGAAATGAAAAAGTCGGTGTTCACAACAAAATGAAAATAAATCCAGAATCGACAGTGTTGCCAAAGAACAAAAACTATCTTAATCAGTTGAAGTTAACTACTATGGCCAACAAGCCAACAATATCAGAACATCAAAGGTTTTGTTAACAATCGAATCAATATTTGCTAAAAATGTGAAACGGCTCCATGAAGTCCAAGTTCGACTGGATATTTTTGGGTTTGCAAGTTAGATGTGGGTTAGAAAAAATAAATGTATGGTCATGTTGACAAGAGTTTCTGGAATGGTGAAATTGTTTATTTCTTGTTTGAGAGTATGTGCTTGGTATTCCTTAATGTAGATATGTAATGCTTCCTAATGCAGATGCTCCATAAAGGAGATGTGTCTCCCGAAACATGTCTAGATTTTATATATTTTTATTGCGTAGTTTAAACGCTGCATCTGTATTTTAATATTCTTAACGCAATGTGCTATACGACGGGTTTTTAACTAATTAATTGCTTAATATTTTGTAGTTTTGACACATCTACAGTTCATACCCTTTCAAATGGCACTTTGATCATAAAAAATGGTTATACAACTTAGGAGAAGTGACTGTGACAATATTCGGTCTCGCCTATTAAATGTATAGACTCTTTGTAGAGGAGGATTAGACGGAGCATTAGTCAACTATTTAAATGTATCAAATAGGGAGCTGTTGAAGGCATAATATTTAATACAGCCAATGGGATTAAAAGTCAATTTTATACAAATCACAACATAATTGGGAAGAAAACATTATTTTTAAAATGGAGTAATAGATAGATATAATAGTTTACCTCAAGCGATGGTTAATTCGTCAGGAGTGGATAGTTTTAAAAGACAACTAAACCGGCACTAGGGGATTGGCAGGATGCGTAAACGGGACCAACCTTACTGGGCTTAAACCCTGAGTGCTTGATTACGGACATTTATGGTCACCTTGTATATGCATATTTATATATAATTGATGATTATCAAAACTTATTAATATGAACAAAGAGTTAGAAATACGATTTTGTTAATATATTTTGAGCAGTTTTAAATGTTCTCTAGAAGATTTTGATTCTTTAGTTTGACAAAGAAACTCATTTTCTTTTAATGTATCGTATACATAAATCATATTTCGGTGTCTTAAACGTTTAAGTTAAAAAGTCAGCATTCAAAGAAAAATTACTACTTAATTTAAAATTTCAAAAATATTCTACGCATTTGCATTTAATTCACAGATGTCAAGTTCATCATAAATTTTTTTTTAAATAAGGTAGTTTAATAATTAAAAAAAATTGTGTGTGTTTTCTGTTCTTACGATATTTGTGACTCATTAATGACATATTTTTCTGTTTACTTATCTGAATGATTAAATTAATTCAGAAAGAAACTGTCACTCCACCAAGTCATTACAAAGCACCAGAAATTTCGTTTCGTTAACCACATAAAATTTTGTTCGGCAATAGATTGTTCATAAAAAATATAGCATTCGATTCACTAGAGTATCGTATCCCAGCAAAAAAAGTCAGCATGAAATCTTCATCAAAATTGTCAAAATGAAGGTTTTTTGAAGGTTTTATAAAGGATATTGAAACAAAAAACTGCAGTTTTTTTTTTTTGAAGTTTTTAATTTTCCTGCATAAAACCTTTAAAATATCTGCATTTTCCCTTCATGATTAAAAATTGAAGGTTTTTTGCAGGTTTTATGAAGGACATTGAGTCAAAAACCTTTAATTTTATAGATCTTCAAAAAAACTGCAGTTTTCCTGCATAAAACCTTCAATTTCAAAATTTTGATGAAGGTTTTATGCTGACTTTTTTTGATGGGATAACGTTAAAGTTTTAGGAATACTCTTCCCTAAAAGGACACATCGGACGAAAACAGACGAAACATGTCGAGATTTCGTTTATGGTTATTGTCACCGGCATCTGCCATGACCTCATCCGACGGATGACATAACAGCACTCTTGCTCGTTTTACACTTCATTCTTATTCCAACGACCACATCATTCGAGACCCTCACGAGCAGAACCCTTATTCAGGGAGGCAGGTGGAAAATGAGAAATAGATGTTCCGTCATTTCACTTCGGACCATCCCCCCCCCCCCCCCAAAAAAAAAAAATTTCGACTCCTTTTCCGAATTCTACAGAAAGAGAGAGGGAATAAAAAAAACTTCTACTTCTTCGATTCGGAAGTCGCAGACGACGACGAATGGAGGCCCTTTTTGAATGGACTAAAAATATACTTTCTGGAGAGAAAAGATGTATTGCTCGAGCGATAGGATGGGATTTTTCCATATATTTTCTCTATTTTAAAGACACCTCTTTGAAGAAAAATGCATTATTACTTTGATATATTCGGTGCCCGTTACTACGGGTTGTGTAGAAGGAACTGATTTTGAATCTCCTTCTATTTTTAGAAACCTATGAATAATCCATTTATATGTTGCTGTGTATGAAAAATGAATTTTAAGTCTCCGCTGTGGGGAGACATGTATTAATGCTATAGAAATCGGAAGGCTCCAAAAATGTTGAGAACCCTGATCTATGAGATGAAATGATAACAGTTTTATGTGTGGCTCTGGGGCGTGTTCGAACTATTATTAAACATATTTTTGTATTTAGCAGTATATATTTGCAGTGTTCACTCTAGGCGTTTATTTTTAAGGGCGGCCCGCCCTGCCCGCCCCTTTTAATTCTTGATATCGCCTTCATGCTCTTTAGGAGAAAATGTCGCCCTCTTTTAAAAAAAATCGGCCCCTCTGGCTCTTTTCAGTCAAGCACAAGCGACCTTCCTCCTCTAGCTGTCTTTTAAAAAAGGCATTGAATTTAAGGTTTTAAGTGTAAGTCGGAATGAAGTTAATTATGACAGCAGAAGGACATTCTTCTTTTTAACTGCGCGTGTTGCGCATTCGCGATGCATCCACGGTAATTTCAAGCAAATGACATCCTACTGGTTGGCAAAGGGCATCCGATGTGTTAACAGGTGGACACGCCCACCCCAAACTTTTTTTTTAGAAGTGCCCTTTTAAAAACAAAAAGTGCCCTTTTCCTGCCAATAGCGTCCTAGTCCTTTTTATTTCTATAGTGAACATTAATATTTGTATAGCGGTATATTTATCCATTTCCTTTAAGTTTAGTGGTTGGTAGTCAGTATTATTGCAGGCAGGCACATAGGTATACATTTTTCATGGGAGGGGGCGAAGGGGGGGGGGGGCGGGTTCAGTGACTTTTAGGTGTACCTTATTTCCCCCCCAAAATTAACATCAACCATTTTTTTTTCTTTAAAAAAACTGTTTAATTTTTATTTAAGTAAACAGAAATACTTTGGCAGATAAATATCGAAATAGCAACAGTTATCATTGTCATTAACTATTTTTAACAGTTGTCAATAACTATATTTAAAATTAGTAAATCACTGCCTAATTATAAAATAAATTTAGAGAATTCTCCCTAGTTATAAAATAAATTTAGGGAATCCCTAATTATAAAATAAATTTAGAGTTATGGAAATCATATATTTTAAGGATTCTCAAAATTTACATTTTGAGAACCCTTACAATATATGATTTCCATAGCATATTTTAAAGCATCTTGTTTATACATGATTTTGATGATTTTTTCCCTTTGTCGTCGAAATTATAATGTTAGGTAATGAAACACGGGGACGTCATGTTAGACTTAGTTTGAGATGAAAATGACCTCATCACCGATTTTTTTGAAAACTATTTTAATGGTTAGGAAACCCGGGAAATTTACATTTTAAGAATCCTTACAATATATTATTTACATAGCATGTTTTAGAGCATCTTGTTTATACGACCCCTTTAATAATTTTTTCCCTTTGTCGTCGAAATTATAATGTTAGGTAATGAAACACGGGGACGTCATGTTAGACTTAGTTTGAGATGAAAATGACCTCATCACCGATTTTTTTGAAAACTATTTTAATGGTTAGGAAACCCGGGAAATTTACATTTTAAGAATCCTTACAATATATTATTTACATAGCATGTTTTAGAGCATCTTGTTTATACGACCCCTTTAATAATTTTTTCCCTTTGTCGTCGAAATTATAATGTTAGGTAATGAAACACGGGGACGTCATGTTAGACTTAGTTTGAGATGAAAATGACCTCATCACCGATTTTTTTGAAAACTATTTTAATGGTTAGGAAACCCGGGAAATTTACATTTTAAGAATCCTTACAATATATTATTTACATAACATGTTTTAGAGCATCTTGTTTATACGACCCCTTTAATAATTTTTTCCTTTTGTCGTCGAAATTATAATGTTAGGTAATGAAACACGGGGACGTCATGTTAGACTTAGTTTGAGATGAAAATGACCTCATCACCGATTTTTTTGAAAACTATTTTAATGGTTAGGAAACCCGGGAAATTTACATTTTAAGAATCCTTACAATATATTATTTACATAGCATGTTTTAGAGCATCTTGTTTATACGACCCCTTTAATAATTTTTTCCCTTTGTCGTCGAAATTATAATGTTAGGTAATGAAACACGGGGACGTCATGTTAGACTTAGTTTGAGATGAAAATGACCTCATCACCGATTTTTTTGAAAACTATTTTAATGGTTAGGAAACCCGGGAAATTTACATTTTAAGAATCCTTACAATATATTATTTACATAGCATGTTTTAGAGCATCTTGTTTATACGACCCCTTTAATAATTTTTTCCCTTTGTCGTCGAAATTATAATGTTAGGTAATGAAACACGGGGACGTCATGTTAGACTTAGTTTGAGATGAAAATGACCTCATCACCGATTTTTTTGAAAACTATTTTAATGGTTAGGAAACCCGGGAAATTTACATTTTAAGAATCCTTACAATATATTATTTACATAGCATGTTTTAGAGCATCTTGTTTATACGACCCCTTTAATAATTTTTTCCCTTTGTCGTCGAAATTATAATGTTAGGTAATGAAACACGGGGACGTCATGTTAGACTTAGTTTGAGATGAAAATGACCTCATCACCGATTTTTTTGAAAACTATTTTAATGGTTAGGAAACCCGGGAAATTTACATTTTAAGAATCCTTACAATATATTATTTACATAGCATGTTTTAGAGCATCTTGTTTATACGACCCCTTTAATAATTTTTTCCCTTTGTCGTCGAAATTATAATGTTAGGTAATGAAACACGGGGACGTCATGTTAGACTTAGTTTGAGATGAAAATGACCTCATCACCGATTTTTTTGAAAACTATTTTAATGGTTAGGAAACCCGGGAAATTTACATTTTAAGAATCCTTACAATATATTATTTACATAGCATGTTTTAGAGCATCTTGTTTATACGACCCCTTTAATAATTTTTTCCCTTTGTCGTCGAAATTATAATGTTAGGTAATGAAACACGGGGACGTCATGTTAGACTTAGTTTGAGATGAAAATGACCTCATCACCGATTTTTTTGAAAACTATTTTAATGGTTAGGAAACCCGGGAAATTTACATTTTAAGAATCCTTACAATATATTATTTACATAGCATGTTTTAGAGCATCTTGTTTATACGACCCCTTTAATAATTTTTTCCCTTTGTCGTCGAAATTATAATGTTAGGTAATGAAACACGGGGACGTCATGTTAGACTTAGTTTGAGATGAAAATGACCTCATCACCGCCTTCTTTTTGAAAACTATTTTACGGGTTAGGAAACCCGGAATATAGTTATTTTAAAAGTTTCAAAAACATGTTACGAGTTCATTGGTATCTCTAACTAAACCTAATATGATGTCATCGTGTTTCTATCTAGGGGTAAACAATACCCCTCATGATTACAAAGGTTCGGATAGTCTCTCTCTCTCTCTTCCCGCCTCCCCCCGTCCCGAAAAAAAATAGCTCTATTTTTATGGTTTTTACAGTAATTCGGTGTTTAATTTTTTTTTTACTTGACTTTCAATAGGAAGGGTTTTTTAACCCTTCCCATTCAAGAGAATGGGATTCAGGAGACCTTCCATTCAGGAGATCCCCCCCCCTACCTTTTTGAATCAAACTTTTAATATATTTTATTCAAATTTATATAAAAAAAACACAAAAATTCCATAAATATATTTTTTAGTTTAATCTTTAATTTTTTTAAGCTTTTTTATAACGCAAAGTTTTTTTTAAATATTTATATTTTTTTTTACCGAAATTTCTTTTCAAATCCTTTAAACTATAATACATAGGAAGTGGTATTACACTTTTGACTAGGTACTACATGTATTTTATTTTTACATAAATAGTTTTTCATAATAACACAATATTTTCTTTAAAATTCAAGGGCCCGGTAGCCCAGTGGATAAAGGCTCTCAGCTGGGAATTAGGGGATTGCCCGTGCGATCCCGTGCAATAGATTTAACAAAGAAAAGTAAAAAAAAAAGTACAGATTTTGTGATCGGAAAATTGCCAGCTTCGCTATAAAAATACTTGAAAATACGTCCAGAACATCCAACAAATTATACAAACGTGTATACAGGACAGGTTGTTGCATGATAAATCTGATCGGGGTCTAAAGTTCTGACGCCTACTGAAGGCGTGGGTGGCAGCTCAGGTGTTGTCCTCGTTATTTGACAATGGTTCAAAAATACGAGGCATCATTCCTGGATCTTTCCTTCGAGAAAGGCCGCTAACCGTCGCCAATAACCCACTGTGCAGGTCTAGTGCAACGTTAATTAACCAAAACCGAACCAAACTATAAATTCATTTTTTTTACTTTAGTAATCTTTTTTTAACTACTACTCATATAGCTAATTAGCATACCCATTTATAATATAAACGTGCCTTACAATATGCTTACAAAATGTTGCACATCTTCATTAATAATAAAATAAGCTTTAGCGTTTCGTAAAACATCATAACACTAAAAAAAACGAGAAGTATACACTAACCAACGAACTAAACCTTAAAACTAAACCCTGAAAACTAAACACTGAAAACTAAACCCTGAAAACTAAATCCTAAAAACTAAACCCTGAAAACTAAATCCTAAAAACTAACCCTGAAAACTAAACACTGAAAGCTAAACACTGAAAACTAAACACTGAAAACTAAACCCTGAAAACTAAACACTGAAAACTAAACCCTGAAAACTAAACTTTGAAAACTAAACACTGAAAACTAAACCCAAAAAACTAAACCCCGAAAACTAAACACTAAACCCTGAAAACTAAACTCTAAAAACTAAACACTAAAAACTAAACACTAAAAACTAAACCCTGGACACTAAACCCTGAAAACTAAGCACTGAAAACTAAACACTGAAAACTAAAAAATAAACACTGAAAACAAACCCTAAAAACTAAATCCTGAAAACTAAACACTGAAAACTAAACCCTGAAAACTAAACACTGAAAACTAAACCCTGAAAACTAAACACTGAAAACTAAACCCTGAAAACTAAACACTGAAAACTAAACCCTGAAAACTAAACACTGAAAACTAAACCCTGAAAACTAAACCCTGAAAACTAAACACTGAGAAAAAACGATTTAAAGTTTTCGTTCCTTAATCATCTCTCCTGCCGTCCAGCATAAAATCTCAAATAACTCATTAAAAATCATAGATTCAGTTCTAGAATTTTGCAAGCATATTTAGAAGATTCCAAACTAAAATTTCAGCAAATAAACAAACATCGAAAATTAAACATTTTCGGGGGTATTGTGTCCCCGTAAGCAAGTTAAACTTGGTCTTCCCAGCACTTTCAAATTCAAACTTCAACTTAAGTCAATCCAAAAAGTTTTGCATAGAAAAACAACCAGTTACATCGAATCACTGTTTGGTTTGGCCGTGGTACCCAACACTACACTGGAAACATGCACAGTTAACAAAGATATTTCCACAAGATCGCAAACTCTTTGAACTGTTAAATCGTACAGAAAAGCCACGTCATCAATTAACTTCTTAAAAGTCGAGTCCAGAACAAACACCACTATTATTATTCCGAAAATGTCCCCTAAAGTGCTTAAGAAACCCATTACAATAGTTAAAAGCATTTAACTAATATATGCCTTCCTTAAGCACATTTAAAACCAACACGTTAAGCATTTACAACCTTGATTAAGCACATTTAAAACCAACACCTAGAATGTGAAACTTTATTAACACAGTCGAGGGCCCTTGCTCAAATGTTGACTCTACCCTAGCGCCATTTTAAGGGCGGGAACTGGGTAAATACTTTTTGGATTTTTCACTTCACTTCGCTTCTTGATGGGGGCAAAGTGTTGCCACGAGACGGTACACAAGTCTTAAGGGAAAAGATCGTCTGTATCGTATATAGCGATTTCAGTTAAGTTTGGAAGTTCTTTTTTTTTTTCATCATATTTGAACGCGATATTTTAATCTTGAAGGTTGCCATTATCAGGTTCGAAAGTTCGGAGATAACTTTTTTTTAAGTGTAAAAATGGTTTAAATGCTTTGGGACTGGGGTTTTATGACGTGGGGGTTTTAAAAATGATCTCGATGGTAGACGAACAAAATCGATTGGAAATGAGGATTTTCTATTTTTAGATTCCTTGAACAAGTTTAAATATTTCTATGTTTAAATAATGTAATGAGGTTTACTCCTAGTACAAAAAAAAAATTGTAAGTAAAAGACTGAACGTCTTACTACATATATGGAACCCAATATAATTACAAATAAATTTTGAGGAAACGTGCATTGTTATAAATAGGTGCTCAAAAATAAGTAAAATATACTCATATTTGATTACATTCGACGTTTATCATGCCTCCGAGTACATAAGTTTCAATTTTGAAAAAGACATGTACTCAAAAATGAGTAAAATTAATAAAAAGAGCAGCTGCTAGCCTATATAATCTGCCTTTATAAATCGCTTTCAATAAATATCAACAATTGCAACCAAGACTTACCGGGAATCAAACCCAAATCCTAAGGCGCCGCAGTCCAGTTTCTTATCCGTTGTACCCTCAGGGCGACATGAAAAAGTTATAAACAGAAGACTTGTTTAAAAGGTGTGCAAAAAGAATAATTAAGTGGTTATAACTCAGTTTCCATTTAAGCAATCGACATCAAATAACGTGGAAAACCATCTTCTGAACAACTATTTTAAGCTTGCCAGGTCGTTTTGTTAAGATGGCTGGAACAGAAGCTGATATCTGCAATATTAAACGATACTGCTCATTTTTGAGAAACTATGGTTACTTAAATTTGAGTACGTCATCTCTCCATTACGATGCAATCCTACTAAAAAACGAGTAGGTTCAGGTGCTCATTTGTTAAGTACCTTTTTTCACAGTGTGGCGTACAAAAAGAGTTACTCTAAAATACTGTTATTTACCTCTATACTTCCATTCAAATATAAGTTCAATATTTTTTACCCTCTTGTGTTGTTTTTACCTTGATTTTGCTTCAAAGTATAATTTAATAATACCTAATTTATAAAATTAACGTAGTTTCATTTTAGAATTTTTTTAATAATTATGTTAAATTATTAAGAAGAGCGTGCTGTTTGCGATGAACAAAAAGGGGATTTTTTTACTAATAAAAAGCAGTGCAACTTCAATACTATTAATTCAATTGGAATTAATTGAAATTATCTGAAGATTTGTAACTTCACTGTCCCCGTAATTGGAAAATAAAACAAAATTTACGATGAAAGTGAAACTATAAAAATAATTTATCACTTATAATTAACACCAAATATTGAAAACGTGTTCTGTTCATAAATTTTGAAAATCAGATTATTACACTACTGAATTTGCCTTCAAATTCTATGTCTTACTAACTTATTTTATTCGTTCGAAACACATTTTGTCCCATTAAAATTAATTTGCAAAGGTTGAATTCTATGCACGAGTTACTGCATTGTGAAAGAAGTTGTGTTTTTCTCCACGAATCCTCTTAATGCGACAAAACATATTCTGAATGTATGGTCTTCAAATAAAAAAAAATGGTAAATTTACAGCTTAACATCAAAAGAAAATAGCTGCATTTTACTTATTTACATTAATTACAATTACACACAATCATCAAACATATTTTGCACATTTGTATTTATACACTCCATAGAGGGACGATACAAAAACTAATTCTCCGATTTTCGTTTCATATAAAATATACAGTAAAAATCTCTTAAAGCGATATTCAAGGGACCGCCTTAATTTGATCGTTATATCCGGAAATCGTTATATCCGAATTCCGTAAAATATCGCTTAAAAAGAAAGTGTAATATTCATACATACAGAACAGTTGAATATAGATATATTTTATGTAATTTATAATCATTTTAAAAATCGGTTATAGCGATATTCAAGGGACCGTCATAAATTGATCGTTATATCCGGAAATCGCTATATCCAAATTCCGTAAAATATCGCTTAATAAGAAAGTGTAATATTCATACATACAAGACAGTTGAATATAGATATATGTTATGTAATTTATAATGATTTTATCGAGTACCTATACTACTTAGATAAAGTTAGTTATAGAAATTGCTATTTTAATGAGGAATGATCAGTAATTTTTGTTTGCTTAGATTTGACATCGTAATAGGAAATTTCCATAAAATTTCCTATTTTTGCTAACGTTGTAGAAGAACCGGGGATCTCTTTGTATATTTCGGGCTTTCTTGTTCACGTGCTATTCGCCTGATGCTTGTTTATTGTGAAAACGGCCCTCCCTTCGTCTTCATCGTTATAAGCGGTTTTATTAGCATAAGATCGTGTAAACTCAATCGTTACATGCGGATTATCGTTATAACCAGCATCGTAATATCAGGAAAAATTAACATGGACTGCTATAGAAATCCAAACTTCCTTTGTATTTCACATCGTTATATCCGGCGTATCGTTATACCCGGCATTCTTATAAACGAATTTTACTGTATAAGATGGCGGAAACACAATCGTTACATGCGGATTATCGTTATAACCAGCATCGTAACATTTGAAAAAATTAACATGGACTGCTATAGGAATCCAAACTTCCTTTGCATTTCACATCGTTATATCCAGGTTATCGTTATATCCGGCATCGTTATAAACGGATTTTGACTGTATAAGAAAAAACCCGACGCTAACCTTTTAGTTGAAAACTGCATTTAAATCCCAATACAGCGGTCTAGATATATCTGAAATATATTCATTTTTTTAAACAAAATCAAATGGAATCGAACCAGCTCCAACAATTTTATCCCCAAAGAGGGAAAAAAAGCCAAAAAATCCTGGCATTTAACTTCCCCTATGCATAAAATCCCCGTGTTTTTGTCGTGTGTCTTGTTTGCAGCAGAGTACGTGCACACCGGGCGCCGGATTGAAGCCATTTTTCCTGTTTTGAAATATGTCATCTTTCCCCCCACCTTGTTGTTTCCTATAGGAGGGGGGGGGGGGAAGCGAGCATCAAACGTGATGCGACGCCGACGTTCCGATCCCACTTGGTGGATGACTTGTGGTTCTTCAAAAAACGTGCTTGTTTGCTTTTCTGAGTATTTCTGGGAAAAGTTTATATTTTGGAGAAAACAAACTTAATATTCAGTATGGGATTGTAAAAGGGGGGGGGGGGGGGGGGGCTTTTTCTGACCTTTATTTTAAGGAAAGGAAGGCTTATGTTTTGGCTCTCGAAACTGAATGCGAGTTTTTTTTCCGTGTATTCCCAGAAGGTTGCTCTTGTATTGAAAATTATTTTTTCTCTATCCGAAAATAAAACTTCAACACTGTAAGAATGGGTTCTATTTTAAAGTAAATTATATTGTCTTTAGTTTGAACTCAATTTGAAGAACATGATAAAAATATTTTAGTATTTTAGTAACAAAATAAATAGAATTACACTTATCAAGCACGTTCCTAGTTCGTTAAATAAAGACTATAGTGAAAAGAAGAAGACTATATTATAAAGAATATAGTGAAGGACTAGGGGGCTCGCCCCTGCTCCATTGACGCTTCGCTAATCCCGCCAACTTTGCAAACAAATTTTTATGTTGCCATTCCACTGAGAGAAATAACGCGTTTTTCGAATACCGCGTAAGGTAATTATATATAGAGATGTCAGCTAATACAGTTTTGAATGAAAAACTGAATATTTATTTTGGGGCATTTCTTTTATTCTTTGCATTCGTAAGTTTTAATTCCCTTATATTGGAAATATGGGGAGTTTATATATTTTTATATACCTTTCATATTAAGTATACTGCAGACATGGGAAGATTTCCGTAAAATAATTTTTAATTCCAAAAAATCCCTGACAAAGGAAATTTTGGCGCTGTCTGAGACGAAAACATGTTTAAAAAAAGGTTGTGATGCACAAAAATTAATTTAATGATTAAACTATACGTAAGAAATCCTTTGTTCATCAGAACCAGGAACCGTTTAGAAGCATCTGTAGCTGAAACTTATGAACGGAATTACATAAACTTTCATATTAATAATATTGCAGGCTTGGGGAAAAGATTTCCGTGAAAAAAAATTTAGTTCTAAAAATCCCCGCTAGGGGATATTTTGGCACTGTCCTAGACGAAACGTGTATAATATATTTAAAAAAAAGCTGCGATTCACACAAATTAATTTAGTGATTAAAGTATACGGAAAAATCCTTTATTCATCTGAATCAGGACGCAAATTAGAAGTAATTTGTTGTACATAAGAAAAATAAGCACATTCAAATAAATAGTCTATATTGTTTTAGAGACCCTAATTGAATCGTTTATAACAATTTATCGTTTTTTTAATCAAACCCCCCATATTTGTCATTGAGTTAACATTACGCTTATGGAGTTTCTGAAAAAAGCTACTCAATTATGATGAATAAAATATTATTTCCTTTGAGTTTAATCACTAAATTAATTGGTGTGTCTATCGCAACTTTTGTTACATATATTATACCCATTTTCGGCTCGAACAGCGCCAAACTTTACCCTATCGGTGATTTTTAGAGCTAATATGTTTATAATCCTCATGCCTTGAATATTCTTAATATGAAATTTGGTGTAATTCCGTTTATTAGTTTTAGCTGCAGATAACTCTAAACAGGGATAGTTATTTTACGACCACCCTGAACTGCATTCATTTAAGTATTTTTAATAGATGACATATTCAAAATCAATAACTTATCAGCTAAATAAATATGTATTTTAGTTGATGGGTGCGTGCTTAGAAGTCATCCTAATTGACAGCATTTGTCCATAACTGTGACAAGTAAACTGAAAACCCTTTTCTGAGGAAGCTTGAAGTATGGGGATTTTAACTTGGAAACAATACTCTCATTTAACCTTATTTCGTAAAGTTTAGCGTCAAAACTGAAAATAATCTGCCAAATATTTTTTTTCCAACTTATGAGCTTCAATAAAAAACTGTAATAGTGAATTTAACTTTGAAGGCAGTTCGATATTTGATTATGTAATCTTCAACACGTCAGGTGCAGCTTAAGGTGCCCCCCCCCCCCTCCCCCCACTTTTTAAGGCGCCAAACTGTGGCGGTTCGCCAAATTTTAGGGAAAACATAAGTGATTTGAGTCTGAAATTGGTTAGTTACGGTTTATACTTTCAGTTAAATTATATATTACAATTACATTGAGATTCATTTATTACTTTATTTCTACCTGTATATTACTTTACAGAAGCTATATATAATAGTTTGTATTTTATTTTATTATCTGAAAACGCACTCTTGACCCTGCAGACTAGTGATTTCCCCCTCATTTTTCACCTTAGTGAATCGAATATAGTTGTTTTTTTTAAGTTGACGGAGTTAGAAATTTCTAATATTAAAAATCCGACTTAAGTTGCAAAATTTTCTTAAAAATTATTTGTGTGGTTTGGGGCGCTAAAAAATATTCGCTTGTCTTAAAAAAATTCTTCGAACCTTCCCTGGTCGTGGTTTCATCTGCTTTTGAATATCACAACTTCATTTGCAATATGCAATCATCTTAACTATTGCCCCCTTGAAAAAACTTAAAGGGTTTCAATCATTTGTTATCTGACTCGCTTTATAATATGGTGGTCACTTTGATCAACTGATATCAATGATCTTTAATCTCAGCTTTAAATATCTGGTCACTTTATTTAATTTGATCTTTAAATTAATGGTCACTTTTATTAACTGATATCACTGATCTTTAAATTTAAATAACTGGTCACTTTAAATAACTGATATCACTCATCTTAAATCTGATTTTTAAATAACTGATATCATTCATCTTATATTTGATTTTTAAATAACTAATCACTTTAAATAACTGATATCACTCTTCTTTAAATTAACTGGTCACTTTAAATAACTGATATAACTGGACATTTTAAATAACTGATATCAGTCATCTTTAAGTTGATCTTTAAATAACTGGTCACTTTAAATAACTTATATCAGCCATCTTTAATTTGATATTTAAATGACTGATATAATTGATCTTTAAATAACTGCTCACTTTAAATAACTGATATCAGTCATCTTTAATTTGATCTTTAAATGACTGATATCCTTGATATTTAACTAACTGGTCACTTTAAATAACTTATATCATTGATCTTTAAATAACTGGTCACTTTAAATAACTGATATCACTGATCTTTAATTTGATCTTCAAGTAACTGGTCACTTTAAATAACTGATATCACTGATCTTTAAATAACTGGTCACTTAAATAACTGATATCACTCATCTTTAATTTCATCTTTAAATAACTTGTCGCTTTAAATAACTGATATCACTCATCTTTAATTTCATCTTTAAATAACTTGTCGCTTTAAATAACTGATACAAAGGCAGCAATCATTTTTGTGTACCGATAAGGGTAATAGGCTATCAAACCAGTGGCGGCCCGTGGTCGAAAATGTTAGTGCAGCCGAAATCATGTGACCCCACCCACCCACCCCCCTTTTCCCAGAAACAGCAAACTTATCAATACCGCCAAAGTTGAAACAATTATCGCGCCAAGGTGCTTTTCCTTCATCAGGCAAAGCGGTCTAGAGATACTAGTAAAATACTCAGTCCTCTCCACGCACGTCCCGCCGATTCACACATTAGCCAATCAATTCACAGAATTCCCAACTACAGCTCGACTTGAAAAAATCCTTTTGAGCTGCGTTTGTGACGTCACAGCCTCATTTTAGCGTGAAGGGGAAAGTCATACAACGTAAGGTTGTCATGGCAACGGTGCAGCCGATTTCTGACTTCGCTTTTTGGCTGCAATTTTTATTGAATGAAGTTTTTTTACCTTCTGAATTGTGCATTACGGCAAAAAGGTTTGCTATTTATCGGAGATTTTGTTTACTACCATAGAAATTTCATTTTCAATTCTAATCTTCATTTAAGAAAATTAGTAAAATATCTGATTTTAGTTTTTGATGAATTTAGGTGCAGCCCGGCTGTACTTGCTGTAGTGGGCGAGCCGCCACTGTATCAAACGAAACGAAAGCTACCGAGTACTGGCCCACAGATCTCAAAGATTCAGCAACACTAAACCATCGATCCTTCCACGGGTCTTTCTCGCTCTCGGACACGTAAATGGCACGGAATTCCTAAGGGAAGCAAAACAGTTATCACGGCGGCAGCACCCCCACGAGAAGGAGCGTTTCTTTAGTTTAGTTTATCTGGGTCTTAATTAGTTTTCTCTCTCGCGTCCTACCCCACTGGGGGGGGGGGGGGTCGCAATCGGATGAGATTTAGCAGCCGTGCTTTGTCAAGCTTATCGTGTCACACTCGTCTTGGGGGATTTCTTTCATTGAAGGCGATGTTTTCTCTATTAGCTTCCTCTAATAAACCAGCCCCTTTGGATCTATGAGTTAAACGCGTTTTATATGGGCGGGTTGGCTGCCAAGTGGGGTAAGTCACAAAACAGAGTTGACAGGCGACAGCGTTTAAGGGGGAATGGGACACAAAATCATCAAATATATAAAAAAAATATTTTATTGCTTTAAAAAATAGTTATTTTGTTTTTAAACTAATGGTACCAAAATTATATTTATACGTTAAGTACAGCTCATTTTTTCTTGCAAATCGATATTAAGCTTTGGTACACAATTGCCTGAGTATGTAACTTTGAGCCAATAGCCCACTGTGTAGTTCTAGTGCGACGTTAATTAACAAACCAACCAACCAACCAACCAACTTTGAACTCATTTTTCTCAGGAGGCCTCCGTGGCCGAGCGGTTAAAGGCGTCAGCTGGGAATCCGAGGATTCCTGGTTCAGGCCTAGGCGATGGACTTAACAAAGAAAAGTAAAAAAAAGTAGTGATCTTGTGATCAGAAGGTTGACAGCTTCGCTACAAAATACTAGAAAAATCATCCAGCACATCCGCAAAAATTAACGGCGTGTATACGGGACTGGTGCACGATCAATCTGATCGGGGTCCAAAGTTCCGACGACTATTGAAGGCGTTGGGTGCCAGTTCAGGTGTTTCCTCGTCATCTGACCATGGTTTTAAAATAACGAGGTGCGTGTTTGAATGTGTATGTGTGAATGTGTTCCCGGTTCTTTCCTTCGAGATAGACCCCGAACCGTCGCCAATAGCCCACTGTGCCGCTCTAGTGCGACGTTAATTAACCAAACCACGAACCATTTTTCATAGTGATGACTTTTTTCATCCTTGATCAAGTTTAAATTGTTATAAGTTCAGAACTATTTGAAAAATTGCTCCAAATCTGCTACAGTATATTTTCAAATATATAACTTTAATTTGTCTTTATAGGGATTAGTAATATATATGTTTGTTTTAGTAATTTTTAAAAAATAGTTTGAACAATGAAATCAGCAATTTATTTTTCCATCATTTTAGTTATTTTGCAAATAACAAAAATCTGTAAAGTCACATTACCTGTAAAGACTGTACACCTTATCTGTAAAGACTGCTTACCACATTTTTATTTATATAAAAATTAAAAATTAAAGTTTTTCATAAAATACTCTCTTGACTTACATCACAAATAAAAAAAGTCACTTTTTTGTAATTTTTAATAATTTTTTTAATTTTTTTTTTGTATAAATGTTTGCTTGTGTGATTTTGTTAATTTGCTTGACACACGAGTTGAAAAATAATTATAACGATATATGCAAAATTAAAGTCAAAGTGTCTCTCTAACACTCCCATAAAAGTTTTCAATTCGCATTAGTTGTAATATTAAGCGGTATAACATTCAACTTATTATTTGGCAACCTCTTAAACTACAACCCTCATTACTTTGTTATATAATACATCTATTCTCAGGGACAACCTAAGTTGAACCTGATGCTATGATATGTATAAATATTCAATTGATTTAGGCTCAACTTAGGTTGTCCCCAAGTATATTTGTTTAAGAATGAAAAACGATATTAGGCCATTTTCGGATTTTTTTTTACTTATCCCACTTTGCAGACAGTCCGCCCATATATTAGCCCATTTATTATCCCTTTCTTGTTAATAGGCTTTTTAGAATGTTGGTAGTCATGCCCAATTTTTTAATTAAAATAAATAAATTTGAATTGCCCAATTTTTTAATTAAAATAAATAAATTTGAATTGCCCAATTTTTTAATTAAAATAAATAAATTTGATTTTTTTTTTTTTAAATTATAGTGAATATATATATTTGCTTAGAAAAATTAATTATTACCTCTCGTACCACCATTTCCGGGAAACCCGTGGCAAAAACTTTGAGTGACCCCCGTTATATAACCCGCGACCTATTGTTCCGAAGTCCCACGAGCTATCGACTCCGCTTCAAAGGCATGTTCTAGCTAGATTTTTTTTAATGTTTTTATAAAGATGTATCTTTATATAATAATTCTTTTAAACGCATTTGTAAACAAACCGTTGATATTTATGAGATGAACATACGATTTTTAACAGTTATCTTTCTTTCGGTACCTCACTTTTTCAGATTCGTCGCGTGTAAGAGACGTAAAAGAGATCTATACTAAAACAATAATATATATCAAGGATAGTGAAGACCATATATATATATAAGGTGTGCTCGTACTCGCGCTGCCTGACGGAAGGCGGAGAGAGCAACTATTTGACGTCATAGTGACGCCTACTTCGCCTTATGTGGGCGTGTCTAATGCTCTCGTTTGAACCAATGGCAAGGCTGAACTAGATGCGGGCACGTTGTTTAATGGTGCTGCCATCTATTCGGTTTTTTGTGAACTATTAAAAAGTGATAAGCTAACTTTATTTAGTTACTTTTACTGCATTTTATGAGTTTAAATTATATTTTAAGGATTGCATTTAGTATGGAAAAATTACAAAAGAGTTGCTTAATAAATTAAGCGTATTAAAATAATATTAGCTGCCACGAGGGCATGTCCATGAATTTTGAAAGAGTAAAATAGTGGTCGGAACTATCCGGTTATTCCATTTGTATCGAACATATTAAATGATTTACAATTTCAATCAAGTAAAATACGGGGACATAACAAAACAAGGACGGATTAGTAGTGAAGTTACCTGAACAAAATTATTTACAGATATTTACATTATTTTGCTAATTAAAAATTAAATCACCAGTTGTTACCCAACCGGGATCAAACCTAAGTAGCAACGCTTGAAACACACAGCCAATGAGAATGATCAAAAACCGATAGTAAGGCGGAGCTAAAATGATGTCAAAAGTAAGGCGGAGCTAAAATGACGTCATTTAGTTGCCTTTCCATGCCCACTTTCAAAAAGCGAAAAACGAGCGCACCTTCTATATATAGTCTTTACTATCCTTGAATATATATGTTACACTCTTACTCAAAACTAGATAATCAAAAATAAGTAAAATATACTTATGTTTGATTACACTACGTGCTTACCAAAACTCCGAATACATAAGTTTCATTTTTGAAAAAGACATTTTCTCAAAAATGAATACAAATACGAATAAAAAGAGCAGATGCTAGCGTAAATAGGCTGCTTTCATAAATCACTTTCAATAAATATCGGCAATTACAACCAAGACATATCTGAAATCGAACCCATATCCTCAGGCACCGTAGTCCAGTGCCTTATCCGTTACACTACCAGGGCAACGTGAAGAAGTTATAAACAAAAAAATTTTTAAAAAGGTGTGCCAAAAGAATGGGAAATAAGATAATTGAATTGAAATAACTCAGTTTCTATTTAAGCAATCGACATCAAATAATGTGGGAAAACCATCTTCTGAACAACTATTTTAAGTTTGTCAGGTCGTTTTGTTAAGATGTCTTGAACAGAAGCTGATATTAGCAATATTAAATCACACTGCTCATTTTTTAGAAAGTACGATTACTTAAATTTGAGTACGCCATCCCCCATTTACAATACAATTGTACTCGAAGAAAAACGAGTATCTTCAGATACTCATTTTTAAGTACCTTTTTTTTTACAGTGTACTTTTGCAGTCTAATTGCACTTTGGACATATCATTGTTATTGACATTAAACGCTTCCATTATCTAGCATGCCTGGTCTAGTTTCACTGCCATGATTATAGATGAAATTGGACCTAGTACTTAACCAGAACCTGGATCTAATAAAATTAATGGACCGGGAAGAGCTAAAGCAATTTCTTACATGAAATTCGGGTTTCGTCTTACAAGTTCCACGAAAGTATTGCTTTATCGTTCTTCTTCTAACTATCTTTCGATTTAAAAAAAAAAATCCAATCTTTTAATTTATTTTAGTTGTCCGTTTAATTTTTATTTGGATCGGAAGTAGACAAATTAGTAAAGTGGTTAGTTCTGTTAGGAGTTACCTGCGAATTGTTTGTGTAAGATTGGAGTACCCTTCTTTAATCCCTTTTATAATCTACTACCTTAAGTGTACCCCGCGCTTCCCGGACTATACTCTCAGTGTAGGCGGATTTCTTCATCGTGGCGCCATCTATTGGTTTTAGTAAGAAGTCGTTTCTGCTTTAAGAGGTGGGAACGGGTTAGAGTGGTTTTTATATTTTTATCAAGGTCGGAATAAAACTGTAGATTTGTATAAAAAAATAAAACCATATACACTTTTCTTATAGATGAAATTGTTACAAAATATTAAAATGCTACATTGTTACATAATATTAAAATGCTACATTGTTACATAATATTAAAATGCTACATTGTTAATAATATTAAAATGCTACATTGTTACATAATATTAAAATGCTAAATTTTTACTATGCTTCATTGTTACAATAATATTACAATGATACATTGTTACAATGATACATTGTTACAATGATACATTGTTACAATGATACATTGTTACAATGATACATTGTTACAATGATACATTGTTACAATGATACATTGTTACAATGATACATTGTTACAATGATACATTGTTACAATGATACATTGTTACAATGATACATTGTTACAATGATACATTGTTACAATGATACATTGTTACAATGATACATTGTTACATAATATAAAAATGCTACATTTTTACAATGCTACATTGTTACAATAATATTAAAATGCTACATTGTTACAATAATAAAAAAATGCTGCATTGTTACAATAATATTAAAATGCTAAATTTCTACAATGATACATTGTTACATTTATGCATTTTTACAATGATACATTGTTACATTTATGCATTGTTACAATGATACATTGTTGCAATTATGCATTATTACAATGATACATTGCTGCAATTATGCATTACTACAATGATACATTGTTACAATTTTGCTTTGTTACAATGATACATTGTTACAATTATGCATTGTTACAATGATACATTGTACAATAATATTAAAATGCTACATTGTTACAATGATACATTGTACAATAATATTAAAATGTTACATTGTTACAATAATATTAAAATGTTACATTGTTACAATAATATTAAAATGCTAAATTGCTACAATGATACATTGTGGCAATTAAGCATTGTTATAATGATACATTGTTACAATTTCATATATATATATATATATATATATATATATATATATATATATATATATATATATATATATATATATATATATATATATATATATATATATATATATATATATATATATTAGATATCGTAAAATGGGGCAACTTTGTGCCACTTTTTGAGGTTTATTGAGAATATATATATTATATTATGCACCAATCGCTCTGAAATTTTTACGCAACATACCTACACATCTCGGCTATCCAATGATGGGTGGAAAAAATTATTTTCTTTATAGAAAGGGAGGCGGAATTTTTTTTCGTGTGACACAAAGTTGTACCCGGTTGGGTACAACTTTGTGCCACTCTCTTTTCTGTCTCTAAAACACATTGAAACTTAATGTGGCACAATCTTGACCATGCTTTTTTTAAGGTATTCATTAGTGTAAGCCCGATAATTGCGACCTCCGACCTTCTTTCTGTCATCACGGACCATTATCTGCAAAAAAGTTTTGAATAAAAAGCGGATTGAAGCTAAAAATATAAGAAAATTGAGTGGCACAAAGTTGTACCCCAAAGTTGTCATTTTTGATAACATGTGAGCTTATGGCAGAACTAACAAACATTTTTAATTGCTTAATACAGCATATTGTAGATAATAATATAGTGATTAATGTATAAACTTACCAAATCTCCAGGGGAACAACTGATATGAGGTCCAGATGAGGCTCTCCTGATATCTTAAAAACCTTCAAACACTGTGATCATAAACAATATTTTCTTGAAACCATAACTGATAACTGACTAGGTTATTACATGCTCGTTTGGATTCAACATCACCATCGCTAACTACAGGATTTTTTCCAAACCTCTAATTGCATTTATATTACCGCTAGAACGCATTGAAGTCTGGAAACCGTGTGTGGCACAATGTTGTAACCTTGGCACAAAGTTGCCCCATTTTACGGTATGCATTGTGCTTCACAAAAGTCTCACAATGGCCTGGTTGGAGGACTGCCGGTCTCGTAATCAAATTGTTGCGAGTTCGCCAGCCAAACAATGGAAGACCTGAGTGGAGGAGCTTGTTAAGTGATAATTTAGTGAATTGAAGAAGAACGGCTTTTAAGGCTATTAGATGACATTACGATAGCGTGTACCTGTACATAGCATCCATTTCCACTGAGAACCGCCCTATATAAAGACTTAGCAAAATAAAAGAGGAGCTTATTTTCAAAAGGGAACATTTTCATGGTTAGGATCACTGCACTCTTAACTGTAACTTCTCGAAGTCTCGAATAGGTTTATAAGGGCGCGGTGGATGCCAATTGAAAACAGACATTCTAATCCCAACTATTTTTTTTTTAATTCAATAATTTCTTTTTAAATGTCATATTGTTGCAAAAAAGTTAAAAGTGTAGATATATTTTCTATTTTTATACTTATAGAATTAATTTTTATATTGCAAAAAATATAGTTTTACTCTTTTTTTATCCGCTTTGACTTTGGCTTCCGAATGACTTCCTATTTTGCGCGAAGATTGCATTCAAAATGGGTTTCAAGGAAAATATGAAAAAAGTAAAACTCGTATAAAAACTTTAGCACGGAAAATATGGGAATTATTCTGGTAGCGATGAAAGTGGTGGTGAGTGGTTAATCCTTCAATTGGCTTTAAGTCAAGAAAATGTCTTGCTCAATCCAGAAGTTACAGTTAGATGACAATGATTGATATTCTGCAGCCGTAGGGAATGTTATTTGGCGACAAAATTCACTTCTAAATGTGGAATTATGACAATAAAATTGAATCTCTTGCATTTCGTCGCCAAGCAGCGTTCCCTACGGCTGCCGAATCAAAACCAGTATAATGTTTCCTTTTGGAAATAACTCATCGAATGAACAACATACCGTAGCAAGCTTTTTCCTCAAAAAATCTCTTCTTTTTTTTTCAAAAATGTCCTTTACTATATCCATCCAGTCAGCTTCATCAATTGAAGACGTGGGTGTAAGAACAAGGCAGCTCCATTTTTCAAAATTGTTCAGGAAGGACGAAAAACTCTAAACTTGCATCGTACATTACAAAAGTACAGCTCCTTCATAAATCTACAGCTATAGCTTAGAGCTGTCTGGATCTTACACTACACTAATCTTATCGAGAGAAGATTCTTTATAGAAGTAAGTGGAAAAGTGTAAATCAGAAAAAAGTGGAGCTGCCTTGCTCTTGCACTCACCTCTTAAACTGTCATATGGAAGAAGATGGAGCGCGTTAAAACTTTCGTGGTTCAAATATCGTCACGCTGGTGTAGAAGTTTGGAGAGTGGGATGCCAGCTTAAATGATTTTTCTCGTTATCTGACCATATTTAAAATTTACGAGGCAGTGTTCTCGGGTCTTTCCTTCGAAATTGATATATCCCAAACATTCGTTAACAGTCTATTTTCAACAGTCAGTCTCTACAGCTCAATCGAGTTGTTAATTTGACCAGCATAAAGATTAGTTGACAGTATTTTATATTTTAGCATCTACAGTGTTTATGTTTGTTTTTTGTATACAGTAGAACTTCGATTATCCGAATTAATTGGAACCAGATCCCATCCAGATAATCGAATATCCGGATAATTGCATAATTCACGAAATAAAAGTTCTACTGTAGCTTACTATAGCTTGGCTCAAGTTAATTGGCGGATGGGTAACGTAACGCCCCTTTGAGCTATTTCCAACGAATCAGCAAACGCGTTTGGGCAAAGTGACCAATTGGCTTATCTAAAAAATTTAAACTATGCGACGTCACAGCGGCCATTTATCCGGAGCCGAACTATATTACACTAAGTTTATTTTATATCTCCTCTGACTCTCTATAATTAAATGATTTTGATGATAAACCTTAATAAACGCCTGTTCAGTGAACTACACAGAGAGATTTAATTTCATACGTCAGACAATGTACACAATGACAAAATAAGGAACTAACTGTATACAAAAGTTATTTTATGTTTAAATTTATGTTTGCTGTGTGGCCCAGTGGATAAAGGCATTCAGCTAGTAATCTGAGGATTGCTGGTTCGAATCCGTGCGATGGACTTGACAAAGAAAAGTAAAAAAGTTGTGATCTTGCGATCGGACGGTTGCCAGCTTCGCTACAAAAATACTAAAAAGTCGTCCAGAACATCCAAAAAATTACACTGGCGTGTATACGTGACTAGTGCATGATAAATCTGATCGGGGTTCAATGTCCTGACGCCTATTGATGTTGCGTCGGGTGCCAGCTCATGTATTGTCCTCGTCATCTGACCATGGTTCAAAAATACGACGTATCGTTCCCGGATCTTTTCTTCGAGGTGGGCCCCGAATCGTTGCCAATAGCCCACTGTGCAGCTCTACTTCGGCGTTAATTAATCAAACTAAACCTATTTTCGCTGTCTAACATAGAAGTAAAGTAGGATTTTATTGCAAAAGATAAGAATTCACTTAATACATAAATTTATATTTTGTTTTATTTTAAGGTTTCTAAGTAATTTCAATAACATTTTTTAAAGTAATCTACTTTGATTCAAAAAATAAATAAAACATTTCTCCCTCAGGGAAATAGGTAAAAATGGAATATTGATAAATTTCGCGAATTAAATTCATTTTTTAGTTAAATTAAGTAGATTAAATAATTTAAAAAGAAATCAATTCTATAATTAAATTATATAATACTAAGAATTTTCTAATTGCTCAAATTATCGAACTACTTTTTTTTTGGTAAGTACCATTTTCCTTTGTCTTTTTTTTTATTATTAATGGAATATAAATAATGAAATTAAAAAAATATTTTTTTCAATATCAACTACTTTTTTTTTCAAATATGTTTCTATCAATTAAATTTAAATATTTCTTTTCATCTTCTATTTTATAAAATCAAATTGTATTATTTTTAATGAACATTGTTTGTTCCATATATTAGAAAAGACAGTTTAGTGAAGGCTTTACAAATTAATGTTACGATAATCATATTCATTTTATATCAAATTTTCTAAAACATATTAAAAAATATTAATGCATCGTGGCACAAGTTGAGGAGCAGAACAGGCTAAATGAGTGAAACATATTATTTAAGAATAATATATTTAAATGGAAAAAATAATAGTTTATAGGAGAAATGTTTTTAATCTCTAAATCCAGGCACGTAGGTAAGGGGGTGGTTCAGGGGGTTCAAACCCCTCCCATTGACAGCCAAGAAAGAAAAATCGAATTACTGTAAAATTCATAAAAATACTTTAATAACTAGAAAAATTTCAATCTCTAGTATAATACTTCTTGTTGAGTAGCATGAGGGAAAACACGGTATTTTTCGGGGTTTCTAAATCAAAAAATACTTTTTAAAAGGCTTCAAAAACATGTTTTTGAGGTCTTTTTTATCTCAAACTTAAGCGTAACATAATTTCATCGTGTTTCATTAAATAGCACTTGAATTTCAGAGACAAAGGGAAAAGATCGTTAAAGATTATTTTAAACAAAGAATCTTAAAATTTAAAATTGTTCTCTAAAATTATTTCATAATCGCTAATTTTGAAAATAGTTTTGGTTTGGTTAATTAACGTCGCACTAAAGCTGCACAGTGGGCTATCGGCGACGTTTCGGGGTCTATCTAGAAGGAAAGACCCGGGAACACATTCACACACACATTCATACATGCACCTCTTTGTTTTAGAACCATGGTCAGATGACGAGGACAACACCTGAACTGGCACCCAACGCCTTCAATAGACGTTGGGACTTTGGACCCCGATCAGATTTATCGTGCACCAGTCCCGTATACACGCCGTTAATTTTTGCGAATGTTCTGGACGACTTTTCTAGTATTTTTGTAGCGATGCTGGCAACTTTCCGATCACAAGATCACTACTTTTTTAGTTTTCTTTGTCAAATCCATCGCACGGCTCCGAACCACCAATCCTCGGATTAGTAGCTGAACGCCTTTAACCGCTCGGCCACGGAGGCCTACTTAAAAATAGTTAATGACTGATATTCGTAACGATTTCATGAAAAACAATCGATAACTGTTGCTTCTTCGATATTTATATGCCAACGTATTCCTGTTTACTTGAATAAAAATTAATATAATTTTTTAAAAAAATGAAAAATAGGGGGGGGGGTCTTTTGGGAGGGGGGGAATAAGTTAATCAGTGACTGAACCACCCCCATGACAAATCTATCCCTTCGTTCGTGTCTAAATCTATATCTCTATCATATGAAGAGTACAAGGGACTAAAGGCGCAATGTCAATTAAAATTATTCGTTCAGAAAACGGGTTTTTATATTTTTAACAACACGCCTTTTTCTGTAGTATAGCGAAACTTTTCCCGTCATTTACACTTGACTTAACATTTTTATTGCCAAAATGAAACTTCAGTTTAATAGTTCTCTTCGGATGTTATTAGATGGCATGAGAATCTCAATTTTGACAAAAACTTGACATTGTGCCTTTTTTCCCCTTTATCCCTCATATAAAAAGAGAAAAAAGGCTTTTCTAAAAAAAAGAGAGCGAAAACAATTTAAGTAATAATAGGAGACAATTGAGTTATGCGGGTTTTTTCATTATAATACGAATATTCTTTGTCTTTTCTAATTTCGGATATTTTCGGTGAAATACATTAGAGAATTATGCCCAAAATTCTTAATCATATGCTCATGTTTTTTCTTAGCCTTAATATTGAATAAACATATTTTTTTTTATTATTTTCAGCATAGGACTGTTGTTTTTCTTAAAGTAATAAGCTTTTGAATCTGAAATAATTGATTTTAGAATCATATATTTTATATTAGATGGAATAAGAATCTCTTTAGGATTTGAATCTGAAATAATTGGTTTTAGAATCATATTTTTCATACAGTTCATTTTAATAAAGGTCCCGTGATAGCCTTGTGGGCACAATATTAGACTCGTACGGAGCAATGTAAAAATCAATTTACTTAAAAATGAGTATATAAGTCTACTCGTTTTCTTTAAATATAATTGCATCGTAAACGGGCGAATAACATATTCAAATGCAAGTAACCGTACTTTCTAAAAGAGCGGCAATGTTATTTAATATTGCTAATCTCAGCTTCTGTTCAAGCCATCTTAACAAAGCGACCTGACAAACTTAAAATAGTTGTTCAGATGATGGTTTTCTACATTATTTGAAGTCGATTGCTTAAATATAAACTGAGTCATTACAACTCAATTATCTTACTTCCCATTTTTTGGCAAACTTTTTTTTGAAATTTCTTTTATTTATAACTTCTTAACGTCGCTCTGGTAGTTTAGCGGATAAAACTGCGGTGCTGAGTACCTGGGTTCGATTCCTGGCGACTTGGTTGTAATTGTCAATATTTAATGAAAATAATTTATGAAGGATGTCTATGTAGGTAAGCATCTGCTATTTTTTGAGTTCATATCTTTATCAAAATTAAAACTCATGTATTCGGAGCCATGACAAGCATAGAATGCAATAAAAAATTAATACATTTTACTTATTTGTACTTATTTTTAACAGTAAGGGTTCGATACCAATTGCGATCAAGACTTCCCGCACCGAAGGTACTAGTGCACGTATAATCCACGATGTATCAAACTTGAGCTGTTGTTAAAACAATAATAATTTGTTTGTGAAAATGAAGGAAAAATAGAACAATTTTTCACTAACTTTTGTATGTTCCCAGATTATTGAAGAATAAGTTATAATCTACATTTAAATTTTCACATAAATTGTTTTGCAACTGGATAAAAGTTTTTAACTGATTTCGTAACTGTATGCCCCTCTATCTTGTTTTTGTTCAAGAAGCAAAACCACATTCCAGCCAATCAGAATTCAAACAATCGCTAAAGCTCGTGTTTTATTTTTTTTAAAAAGACATTTACTCAAAAAGGAGGTAAAATTAAGAAAAAGTCCAGTTGCTTGCCTACATAGGCTGCCTTCATAAATCACTTTCAATAAATATCGACAATTACAACCACGACTTACCGGAAATCGAACCCATATCTTCAGGCACCGCATTCCAGTGCATTTTCTGTTGTACTATCAGGGCGACGTGAAGAAGTTATAAACAGAAGAAATGTTTAAAACAAGTGTGCCAAAAGATTGGGAAGTAAGATAGTTGAGTTTAATAACCCAATTTCCTTTTAAGCAATCGACATCAAATAATGTGGAAAACCATCTCCTGAGCAAATATTTTAAGTGTTGCAGGTCGCTTTGTTAAGATGGCTTGAACAGAACCTGAGATTATCATTATTAAATCGCACTGCTCTTTTTTGCGAAAGTACGGTTGCTTAAATTTGAGTACGCTATCGCTCATTTGCAATGCAATTGTACTCAAAGAAGAACGAGTATGTTAAGGTACTCATTTTTAAGTACCTTTTTTTACAGTGTAAAATGATGCGGTAAAACATTAATAAAAATAAAATAGAGTTAACTGTATATTTGCTGTAATATATTGACTACAGAAAAAAACTACATGAAACCAAAATATAAAAAAGCAAAAAATTCAAACACATATTTTTAAATGACATTTAACGAAAAACAACTATCAGTTATCAAATAACTACTAGTTAAAAATTATCAACGTTAATTTTTAAATTAAAAAACATTCGTATTTAACTGCATACATCTTTTTCTGTATCATAAAATAGTTTGATTGAAAATCATTAATTAAAAACATTTCCTTCAATTCCGCAAACTCAATCTTGTCAATCTTAACAGATTTATACTAAAAAAATATATTCAGTGCAAACACTCCACTAAATCAATTCAAATCTTTCAATTTACGCCAAATCAAATTGAACCACAAGATCTGTTTTTCTTAATACCCGCTTATAAGTCTTTGCTCAAGTGCTCTGTCCTCTACTTAAGGATTGATTGATATTTCTGCATTACCAAGCGCTGTCGACATTTTTACCTTGAAGTCTTTTTCAAAAATAAAAAAAAGATTTGACATTCTTTTAAATAAGTTCTTTTGATAGGTCTTCATCCTTGAAAAATCTTATTCTTTCCGTGATGAAAAATTTCGTTAAAAAAATGTGTTTAAAAAAAATCGACGGTCCTAAAAATATTGATAAACCCTAACCATACTCTATCCTCATTAAATTTATCGATTATTTTTTTTCCTTCTCTCCTGGGTGTTTTGTATGCGACTTTAGCTACAACAAATTTTTTTTGCTCATTATTTTCTGCTCTAAATTCTTTCACAGCTGGTGTTAAAAGCGAAGCTTTCCGGACAAACATGTGGTCCGGCCCATCTGCCAACTGGCGCAAGTCACAAAATACTGAAAATAAAATAATGCCATTTTCCGCTACCTGGAAACTAGATTTATCATTTGGACCAATTGCGCAGCTCCTACCTTAATTGGTTGTCCAATAAGGAGTTGGGTTTTATTGAACTTTAACATTACAGCCAATGAGAGTCGCAAACTTTAAACGATAATATCTCAGAACTCAGTTTTTTGGATTCACGCCAAGGGGAAGCCAACCCACCCATGTGCGTCTTCATTATGGGCTCTGTGTCTATTCATGTAAACTGAATAGAAAAGTGACTCAACTTTAATACAGGAAAAGTGTGAAGTTTGGCTATTAAGGGAGAGAAAAAAGAATTACGGTAAATCAATATGCAAATTAATTTTTTCCTCGAATTTTTTGGGTGTCAACTCTCTTTCTAGATGTGTCGCTTTCACTTTATGGGGGTGTGATTTATCGGTATTTTAATCCATTTTAATTCCTAATTTATGTATTTTTTATTGTTTCATATGTAGACTCATGCATTATTTATGTCAGTGCATTAAAAGATTTACACACTTTTTCGCGCACTTTTAAAATAAGTATTTATACTACAAATGCGCAAAATGAAAGGTGCATTTTTTTAATAAAGTTGAGTACGATAAAAAAAAATTAGTTTTGAATTTTTAATTTATGGGACACGAGTTAATTTTAGTAAATTAATAGCTACTATTATGTTAATCAGTTTTACGTATGAATCACTAAGTATTTTTTTTTAATTTAAACAAAACCTTTTTATGTTATATACAGATATATTTTTTACTGTCTCAAACTTTTTTGGCAATTTTTTTTATTGACAAAAGATTTATTGTTATAAGATTTAAAGTTATAAGATTTATATTCATACATTTAATGTTTTTTTCTAATGTAATTTACAAGTGTCCGAGACATTGAAATACGGAGTGGTAAATTAATTAAAAGATTTCATTTACTTTATGGGTGAAAAAAGGACTTGATTCATTCATGTCATACAGGTTTTAATAAGGTAATATTTTTTAATCCACTGAGCTGGAAAATAAATTTTGAAATCGTAAAATCCTTTAAAGAGAATTTAACTTATATTTCTAATACATATTTATATTAAAAATAAACAGTTATTTTTTTTAATAAATTAACCTTCTGATCGTTACAAACGTAGTTTAGTGTTCTTGTATCTAGTTTTTACAGCAATACACACAATTTTTAAATTCATAAAAATACTTTATTTTCTTATATTTTCCAAACTTTAATTATTGGGGTATAAATTCAAAGACGTCTCTTTAAGAATAAACAAATTTTTTCTTATAAATTTATTAAAATATCATTTAAACTCTCAAAAAGAGAAAACAACTTCACAATTTGGTTAATTTTCTGAACACTCAGAGGGAGAGGGTAGTTATGAATCAACATATAAGAGTTTAACCATTTATCACTCGAAACACAATCTTGATATTTACGTTCTTTTTATAGAACAGTTACATTCCGTTCTTTTTAACCCTTTGCACTCCAATGTCGCCTCTCAGGCGCCAACATAACGACCAGTTCTTTTGTTTCCCTGTTCTTTAAAATACACGAGAACAGCATGATCTTCTGTTCAGAACGTCAATCTTTTTTTCAACTTGTTCTCTTGTAAATACAAAACAGATTAGAATTTTTTTCCCCTTTATGAGTATAAAAAAATCTGTGGAAAAGAACGTAAAAAGGAATAAATGTTCCATAGAAAGAACACAAATCGCAAAGTGTTCTTGGAGTGCAAAGGGTAAAAAAGGTATTCTTTAGCGTGTTCTTTTAACGTTTAGGGTGGATAATTATAAAAAAAAGTTATAAGTGACACTGAATATTAATTCAGTATGCCAAATATATATTTAGTGGTTTATGATAATTGTCAATTGTTTTATTAAAAAAAAACAAGGGTTGTGAGTAGTTTCGATCTGAAGAAAGTTTCAGATCACCAACATACTCTTTGTTTCTAGATAACAAAAATATCGTTTTTAAAGTTTTTGAGAGAATAACTTTTAAACTCAAAAATATGTAGTTCTCTTTCATTTTAAAGAACTAGGGGGGGGGATAACAATTCGCTATTTTGGTGATTTAGCCTTTTGCACTCCGATGTCGCCTCTCAGACGCCAATACAACAACTTGTTCTTTAGGTTTCCTGTTCTTTAAAATAAACGAGAACGGCGTGATCTTGTGTTTAAAAAACATCGATTTTTTTTTACATCTCGTTCTCTTTGCAGATCCGAAACATTGTACGATTTTGTCCCCTCTATGAGCATAAAAAATTGTGAGTAAAAGAACAGAAAGAGGAATAACTGTCCCGTGGAAAGAACGCAAATGTCAAAGATGTTCGCGGAGTGCAAAGGGTTACTAAAATATGTTGATTTCCAAATGTTTTCAGGCTTTTAAATGGAATTTGATAAGGAACAAACTAGCGAAAGAAAAGCGTTAATGTTCATGAACATGCAGTTATTCTTTAATTTAAAGAACAGGGAACGGAAGAACAGATCGTTATTTTGGTGACTGATAATCGCCACTCGAGTCCGAAGGGTCAAAATCATTATGGGACGTATCCTTTGTGTCGTTCCAATATGGAATTAACACTTGCGTTGTTATGTAAATATTTTCTGTCATCAAAAGACTCTTGACTCCAATTTTAAACAAAACTGTTAAGGGGAGTCGCAACCTCCTATACCGCCAATGTTAAATTGTCATTTTTCAATGTACTTTTTCTCAGATGTGTGATAGATTTTTCTGTGTAAACTATAGACACTTCTTAATTTACTTAAATGAGCTTTTAAAGAAAACCTTAAAGGTTTTTTAATATTTTTTTTTAATGAAAGTCGCTTCGTTTGCGTAAAAAATCCTTTTTTTAAAAGAAAAATATTTTTTTTAATAAATAAAACAATTATCTTTAAAAGCTCATTTCAGTATAATATTGGGTATATGTAGAGCATGTATACAAAAAGTTCCACATATATAATCGAAAGTTTCTGTAAGAAGGTACATAAAACCCACAAAAAACACATTTTAAGAAAAAATGGATTCAAATAATACAAACGTTACCAGATAACACAAGTAAACAAATATATTTTATTACATTTTAGTACTTTCTAAGTCTTCTTTGAGTAAAAACAAAAAAAAATATGTCATTTTAAAAGTAATTGAAGAATAAAAATATATAAAAATCTCAAAAACGATTTGTTCCAAATTTGTTATTATCACTCCCTTTAATAATTCGAATTCCTCACAAACCCCCCGGAAAATTAACATTCACCTTATAATCCGCTAATTTCCTTTTATTTACTTCCCCCCCCCCCCCCCCCCCACCAAGAATCACTCAGATAATCTAATGGCATTAACTTTTCATACACGTTTGAGATAAGCTGATTACATCTACCCAATTGCCCTTTATTATTAGCATTTTCTATTGCCTGGAAGTCCGAATATTTTTTTTTTGGGTGTGCCAAGATAAACATGCGTAAAAATGGCTTATTAGTAATTTCCTGCACAAAATGCCTTCATTATTTTTATGGTCTTTCCGGGGAAGTTAATTAGCGGATTTGGCAGGTTCCATGAATGAATTTCTGGTTGTAGGGTGCCAAAAGGGAAAGAAATCGACTTCGCTACCGTGAACTTTTGTTTTTAGAAATACGTTAACTATTTTTAATTAGGAAGGGCATGCTCGTATCGAGGTTCTGTTACTGGATCGGTTTGCTTATTTATTGTGTAATTTAATATTTCATGTCTTGAAAGGTGGATGATTAGATTTGGATTGGTGCGTTTCTCGATGACGTAGTGGTAGTCAGTATTTCAAAAGCCGGATATTTCTTTTGATATACTTAATTAGATTTTGGTTTTGGTTAATTAACGTCGCACTAGAGCTGCACAGTGGGCTATTGGCGACAGTTCGGAATCTATTTCGAAAGAAACACCCGGGAACACATTCACACACACATTCATTCATACCTGCACCTCGTTATTTTAGAACCATGGTCAGATGACGAGGAAACACCTGTACTGGCACCCAACGCCTTCAATAGACGTCGGGGCTTTGGACCCCGATCACATACACATTCATACATGTACCTCGTTATTTTAGAACCGCGATCAGATATATCTTGCACCAGTCCCGTATACACGCCGTTAATTTTTGCGGATGTTCTTGATGACTTTTCTAGTATTTTGTAGCGAAGTTGGCAATCCTCTGATCACAAGATCAACTTTTTTTTACTTTTCTTTGTCAAGTCCATCGCCTAGGATCGAACCAGGAATCTTCGGATTCCCAGCTGACGCCTCTAACCGCTCGGCCACGGAGGCCTTACTTAATTAGACAGTTTATACTATGTGGAAAATATTCGTAATAAATTATTCAATGCTTCAAAACTAAAATTATTTCAATTTTATTAAACAAGGTACTATTTATTATATTTATTACCCAATAAAAAAATTTAGCATAAAATCTTCACTGATTCAATATTTTTGAAAGTTATATAAAATAAATTGAAAAAAAACCCTCCATTTATTTTTTTAATTTTTTATTTTTTCTACGCAATTTTTTTTAATATGCATAATTCCTTTAATAATTTAAATGGTTTAAAAATTAAGACTTATTTACATGGTTTTTTTACAGGTTTTGTGACGGATATTGTGAGGGATTATCATTTAAATTAACTTTAAAAAAAATCCGTTCTCTTACATAAAATCTTTAATTTCATAATTTAGCCGTAGTTTTTATGCGGATACATTAATATAATTTGATATTCGATTTATTTTGCATGATATTCAAAACTTTTTACAATTATCAAACCATAACTTTCTTACATTAATTATTATTTATTAATTGTTATCTTTATTTTTATTGAAAAACAACCTTTATAAGACTAATTATACAATTAAAGCATTGACCATAGTTATTTCAATACATTTTTTAAAAATACAACAGAAATTTGCAATGATATTTAATCAATGTATTCCGATCAAAGACTTCGGTGTCAGTAAAAAACAGAACAATTAGTTTTGTCAAAGATGTCAACTTTAAGAGCATTTAAATGTTTTTTATCTTTGTAAATTAATTTTAAATTAATATTGTTTGACGTCCTTCTAAAAGAATATTTAATAAACGTCCCCTCATACAAAGAAATCGCGTTGTCATTAAAATATTTGCATAATAAGACATCCGGAAAGTGGTTTACCCATTATTTTAAATTTTACCTAAAAAGTAAAGTTCATATTAATTCTATAATATATCAAAAATTAGAAATATTTTTTTGACGCCATACGTTTCCAATATTTTTAAGGTATTTATTAAACTTATTTGTCAAATCATGCATCTTTAATATTTTTTGGAAAAAAAAACTGCTTTGACATAAAAATATTTATTTGATATATGTATTGCCTTTATTGATGAATGTGGTTTAAATCTTTATTTTATTACTATATAATAATAAAAACAAACTATTTTCGTTAATTAAAAATAGCTTATTATTAATTAAGTGTCGTGAGTAATATTTAGTTCCAGTAAAATATTTTTTTTAACGTTGACATTTGTTAACTAATGTTTTATTGGTAATTTGTAATTAAATACTTTTTCGTAAAGGATTGAAACGAATAATGTAAAATAAAATCAAACAGAAAATGGTGATTTGTAGCTTGTCTTATTTTGTGTGTTTATATCCCTAATGAAAAATAAATGCATTTTTTAATGATCGTTTTCTATTATCACAACGGCTAATCCGAAATATACAAAGTAATTTATAATTCATGTTCCGTAAATTAAAATTTATTATTCAAAGTTAAAGCGTGAATTATTGTTTATTTCTTTATGAAAGTATAATTAATATCCTTAAAAGACTATTGTATGGCATTGTTTGGAAGAACATACTGTGTATTTCTTTGTTTTTTTTATTTATTTGGAAATGACTTAAGAAAATTCTAAGAATGCATTATTACAGAAATGCATTAGAGAGAACTTTTCTTTATATTTCATTTGCTTGAAAAGCAATAAAATATTGACTGTAACTGTCTTTAAATAAAGATTAATATTCAATAATCCAAACTGTCACAGGCAGAAAGTACATTAATTTTTATTTTTAAGCATTTTTGTATAGAAAAATTACAAATATAATTGACAGGATTCGTACGATGTCCGGAAATTTATTAGTCTCGTTTTTGCTTCCGTTTGTTTATATATATAAAAAAATACTGATTATTATTGTTTTTCTTTATATTTTTATTTGTTCTTTAAGATATTGAAAGCTTTTAAAAGAATTCTACTCGCTTGGCAACAAACACAAAAATAATATTATGAATGTATATTCTCCATGTGAATTTTTAATTTGGGTTAATCTAGCTTTAACGGTCACCCTTGGCGGCTATTCTGAAAATCTTAAATATTGATCACGCTTAAACTTTGCTTGGCGACAAAAACCGGTTTGGTTGCCAATCAAAGAACTCTATTTTCCTCCTGCATCGGCGTTTCGTGCCGGGTTGCCAGATTTGGCGAAATATCAGGGCGACCATAAAAGACTGATTAACCGAAACCTTATGTTACACTGTTATGGGGATACGTTCCGACACTGTAACTCCGTGACAAATAGCTCAAATGACATAAATTTGGTCTTGTACAAAATAAGGCACCAATGTGTGTAAAATGTTAAATTAAAGTAAAGCAAGTACTGTGAGTGGATGGTACACTTTTTTGAAATATTTTTTGTAGATTGGGTTTTTATTGGCGACCAATTCCAATTTTATATTTGTAAAATCTGCTAAAATGATGTTTCACAAGATTCTGCCCCTATACAGTCACAGACAATTTTTTTAAACATTGTTTTATTTGATAAATATAATTTTAAGTTTTAAATGTAAGAGGTTTATATTTCAAATTTATTTCTGCTAACATGAATTACTATTTTCAGAATAAAAGCTCAGTTATTTAATATAAAACTTAACTTTATTTAATTAATTTCAACCTTAAGGCTCCATATCTTCTAAACATACCTTTATTAATATTTCATTCTATTTCGAATTTTTCGCGCTTTTCCATAACTTTCTTGCACATAATGTATCAAACAATTTCACAATGCAACTTTATTGTGAATAATAAACTTTAAATTACCTATTCTGTTTCAAGGATTGGAAAGCGCTGTCTGTTCCTGTCGATTTGAAATAATTTAATAAGAAATTTATATTTGTACTTTATTGACACAAATGTAAGAATTTCGAAGTTATAAGAATACAAATTGTTGACGACATATTTACGTTTTCTAGAACATCTTATATAATTCTATTTTCGTAATATACTTAGCAATACATATTTATTTGACTTTCTAAACAGTTCGGATGTTGTCTAGAGTCGTCCAAGAAACAACGAGAATAAATGCAAAAATTGTAAATTCATAAAAATACGCGGACAACGCAAGGTTGTCCCTGTTTGGAGAGACAGTGGCCTGAAAATTATGCGATTCTCTCACAAAAGACCACCACTTTATGTTGCATTGAATGAACAAGTTACACAAGTTTGGTATTATGTGAAGCAAGTCACTTAGATTTGAAATAAAAGCCTTGGGACATATTCTAAATCAGTGGCGTACACAGAAAAGTAAAATGGGAGGGATTCAGAGGATTCCTGGTTCGATCCTGTGCGACGGACTTGACAAGGAAAAGTAAAATAGTAGTGATCTTGTGATCGGAGGGTTGCCAGCTTCGCTACAAAATACTAGAAAAGTCGTCCAGAACATCCACACAACTTATCGACGTGTATGCGGGCCTGGTGCACGATAAATCTAATCGGGTCCAAAGTTCCGACGTCTATTGAAGGCGTTGGGTGCCAGCTCAAGTGTTGTCCTCGGGCCTCCGTGGCCCAGTGGATAAAGGCGTCATCTGGGAATCGGAGGATTCCTGGTTCGATAATGTGCGATGGACTTGACAAGGAAAAGTAAAAAAGTAGTGATCTTGTGATCGGAGGGTTGCCAGCTTCGCTACAAAATACTAGAAAAGTCGTCCAGAACATCCACAAAAATTATCGGCGTATATACTGGGACTAGTGCACGATAAATCTAATCAGTGTCCAAAGTCCCGACGTCTAGTGAAGGCGTTGGGTGCCAGCTCAGGTGTTGTCCTCGTCATCTGACCATGGTTCAAAAATACGAGATATTATTCCCGGGTCTTTCCCTCCAGAGAGGCCCCGAATCGTATCCAATAGCCCAATGTGCAGCTCTCGTGCGACGTTATTAACCAAGCCAAGCCTATTCAACATGAAATTAGTTCTCCAGGATCCAAATCAATGATATTCCGAACCGCAATTCAAAACTCCTGCCCTCCCGAAGGCATCATTAAATACAAACAAGTCATACTCTTTCCTTTATCTTTACTTTTGTGAGAAACCCGTTCGAAGATAAGACCTGGTCGAAGCCATAAGCCGTGACAATAGAGCGAGACAGGAAGTGTCAGAAGCGTTTCGGGTTTATAAAGCCATCCTGGCGCGTTTTCAATAGGGAGCCAATCATTTTGTAAAAGAATTTGACGTTCCGGTGTTCCAAATGAGATGTTCGAAACTTCTAATTGTCTTTTGATTTGAATGGCGTTCGGGTATTTCTGGGTGGTTGTTACATGGGAGATTGGCCTTAGAGACTTTTGTGATGTATTTTTATAGCCCATTAGCTGTTTAATGAGGCTTTGTACGAGTCAATTTATTCGAATCTGAATGTGGTTTTGCAAATCGGGTGTGTTTGTAGGGGGGGGGGGGGGGGACTTTTGCGATTATGGTAACTTCTTTCAATATTTAATACGTGGTTGTTTATAGAATGCATAGATTGTTTAGAGATATAATAGATACTAGTTGCTTTTCAGATAGATAAAACAGATGCCTACGCTTTGTTCTAAGTTAAGCTAAGTAATGTATCAATTTGTAGTTAGATTAGAGTTGAATGATAATTGAATAACAGTTAAAAAATATCTCGAAATATATTTCGATAATTGAAAATATTATTTCTGAGAAATAACAGTTCTTTTTCAAATCCTCAAAAATATAATTTTTCGAAATCGAAAAAATTAAGTTCTTCAAACGATCAATAGAATGCGCTGTTTCATTTCATCATCTTTTTAAAATGATATCTGTCTTTTACCTTGGATCAAAATATCACTGTGTGAATTTTACGATACTGTTACGATTATTTGATTCTTTGCGATATAACTGTTTCATTCGATATCGTTCTGTAGATTTTTTGTATCATTCAAAATATTGTAATAACCATTTGAATCCAAGGAGATCGTAGTATAGTAAATCTTTTTATTGTTATCGATGCTGTCTCGTATCGATGCTAAAGGTGTTTGTTGTTATTTGCAATGTGGTTCGTTCCATCGATGTGTTTGAGATCGAGAAAGCGAAGGATGTTTAATTCGGAGCCGTTGGGAAAGGGAGGAGGGGTAGGGGTTTTGCGTTAATATAACTCAGTTCTCGCTTTCTGCTGCGAAAACATTTTAGTTATACAGATCGCTGAGGTTTTTTTTTCCGGATACTTTTACTTTTAAAGCACGGGTGGTGGTATTTTTTTGCCTATGCCACTGTCGCATTTGAATAAGTATTGTCGAAGCTATTTTGCTGACTATATATAGCGTTAAATATATTTATTCGCATTGTTTGTAAATACCTGAATTAAATGCAATGAATATAGTTTTTGCGTAGACATTTTATGTACATATTTTTGGCAGAAAGCAAATAGCTTTGATTATTTTTTAGAGTATATAGAAAAGCCATCTTTACTGTAATTAAATCAATTGTTTAAAAAATTGCCGAGCGAAAAATTTAATTTTTTTTTAATTTGGATTAATTCAATAGAAAAATTAACTTTAAAAATTATTTAATTTTAATTTATGCATGAAATAATGCTCTTAAAATTAAATTATATTATACTGTAAAAGAATATGTTGTTTAAAAAATATTTTTTTTTTGTACAACAAGCAGTTTTGACATATTTTTTTGTTTTTTAGTTAGTTTGAATTAAACACTTGTATACTCCCCCCCCCCCTTTCTTAAACAATACCTAAATAACAGTTAAAAATAACTGTTATTTATCAATAACAACGTAATAACTACTGTTCTTTCAGAATAACTGTTAAGCTCATCCCTAATTGAAGTCAATGCATTTAGAAAAAGTCAAAAATAGTCGTCATTGAATACTTTAGAATACCGAAAAATATAAATGTCCTTAACAATTGAAAAAGGTAGAACAATTGTTTCTCCAATTTACAGTAATCTGAAATAAAACTTATTCACTATAAAACTCCATAGCTTGCGGTCACTAAATATTAGAAACACGCATAAGTTTTTTCCTAAACAATCCTGCAGACATAAAAACATATATCTAACCCTTCTGAGAAGTATATATTCGAGAAAAAAAAAATATTTTTTATAAAAAATACTTTATAGACAAAAAGAAAAAGAATCGCAACTGGCAAAATGGCGGACTTTTAAAACAAAGAATCAAAACTCGCAGAGAAGATAAATTTCGAAAAGTTTTGAGAGCTTTTCAAAATTTATCGCCATAAATTCTTCGTCTGTGCCCAAGACAAACTCCGTGGTTTTTTTTAAAGAAACTTTCTTCTGGTCTAATCTAAAAATAAGTTGACTTTTTTGGGGGGGATTGTAATAATATCCATGAAAAGGATCTTTGTTGAGTATTGAGGTTTAGTTAGACTACATTCTCGCTTTGTATAAAACCCCTTTTAGAAGAAAAATTCCCTCAGAGTAATCTCTTGAGCTGTTGGATCTAACAAGCTTTCGATATTTATTTCTACTATTGGAAAAAAAAGTAAAAAAAATCATTCTGTTTCAGACACTTGAAAGTTTGTATTTTTCATTGGCATGAACGAGTTTTTTTTCCCTCCTTCATCCGAGTTTTTTTCCCTTTTTCCCCTCCAGCAAAATTTGCAATTGTAAAGTTGTTTTCACTGACTGTAGGTTGAAATATTTCCCTATATATTTTTTATTTTTATATATATATTTTAAATCTTAATGAAATGCAATTAAGTACTTCCATGACATATCAATTCTGAAAAGGCCATAGCATTTTAATTAGAAAATTGTTTCAATTAAGAAATTGCTACATAACTGTCGTTTTATGAAATAAATTTGTCATAAAATTACAAACTTACAGTTGTTGAAAATAGTTGGTTAAATTTGATGTTGAATCTCCAATCTTTGACCGACATCAGTAGCCCAGGTTCCACATCTCTGATTGACGTGCAGGCACCAATAGCCCATTTACCAATATTTTAATTAAGAAACGATGTACTAACATACGCGAATTTGCTAATTGTCGTTTTATGACAGTCGTATGATTATGTCGTTTTATGACATAAATTTGTCATAAAATGACAAACTTATTGTTAGAATCCATTTACCATTATTCCCTTAACGAACACTACACTAACACATGCGAATTTGCTATATAACTGTCGTCGTTTTATGCCATATTTATGTCATAAAACGACAAATTTATTATAGTGGGTATCCATTTACCATTATTTCTATTAAGAAACTATATTAGCACACGTGACTTTGCTAAATATCTGTCATTTTATGGCATAAATTTGTCATAAAACGACAAATGTATTATAGTTTGTATCCATTTACCATTATTTCAATTAAGAAACGCTATGTAACATACACGAATTTGCTGCATGACTGTAATTTTACGACATAAATTTGTCACAAAATGACAAACTTATTGTTAGTATCCATTTATCATTATTGCACTTAAGAAACTCTGCACTAACACACAGGAGTTTTCTACTTAACCATCATTTTATGACTTAAATTTGTCATAAAACGAGTGGATATAACTACTTTTGCTTCATATAAAGCGTAGATATAGCTTCTTTTGCTTCTAGGTGACTTCTTTTTTTTGTTTTTGAATATTTTTTATAAGTAAATAAAAATTTTTATATTTTGAAATTGAAGTCAAAGCTTATGATATTTTCGAATGTTTTGGATATAACTGCTTTTGCATTTGGGCTGTTCATTTATATTAATTGCTCTAAGGTATTTTTAAATGTTTTTTTTCTGAAGATTTAACAGCAATCGGGCATTAAGAGTAAGTGAATTACGATAAATTTGCTCAATAAGGGCAAGGCCAACCAACTGGCTAAGAAATCGATTCAGTTATTTATAAGATTGATGACTGGATAACGCGACTTCTTTATGTGATAAATGGCAGAAGTTTTGATGGCAGAACTGACTTAGGCGCTGTGTGAATGATTGTCGGGTCTCCTAGGTGCGACTTTTTCTCGACGAATTTTAGGTCACTTATAGACCGCACTGGACAATTTTTCAGTGGCGTAAAAAGTCACATTCTGATGAATTGTAGAAAAGGAATATTCTCTAAATCTCTTTAAAATATATTCGAAGAAATATTCTAAACAGTCACTCAATCAAATGCGATATGTAAGTCCCCAGTGACTCAAAAGGTAGAATGTGTACATTGACTTGTTATACCAATTGTGCTACAGCGACAATCCTAGTTTTGGAAGGTAAAACATATAATATAGTAAAACATATGGTAAACCAACGAGTGAGGAATGATAATAATGAATTTTCTAAGTTAAAAATTTATTCTAATAAATGGTTGAATTTGAAAAAATATCTTATGTATGTTATCTTTTTTTAAAAATTTATATTTGTTTTAAATTAAAATTTAAAAATGAGGCTTAAAATTAATTAAAGAACATTTTAATTACTAGGGGGCTCCGCCAACCGCCGGAGGATTTCTACGCAATCTGCTTTTGTTTGCTTCGCAAACCAATCATACACTGTAGACAATGGTAATGTGTCCTAACCACAATACTTTTTAGCTACCTTTAAAACAGTTCGGCCTTCAAGTATTAAGTTCTTACACCTGTAGAATGTGTCAATTGTTTCTGCTTATTTAAAAGTGAAACATGTTCCAGCAGCATAATGCGCCAAGCATAAATGAGCCAACTTGTACTCTAATCGACAACTTTTATTTAAAACTACTTAATTCCTAATAGTGTTGACGTTAAAATAATTTGTCAAAAAGATATATATTAAATTATGGGAAACTGGGGTGCCATATCGTCGTTTCAGAGCAACAGTAAGACATCTAAAAAATAAACGAAAATGAGTTTTCGGTCTTGCTAATATTACCAAATGTGCCTTTATTTAGTGGAACACTCGGACATTTTTATGTCTTCTTTGAAATCCCTGAATTACAGCCTTAAGATATTCAGCATTGAACAAACAGCAAATTTTAAAATCCATTTTATAGGCAACTCTGTTTCTGCTCATATCCTACTCATATCCTGCTCTCAGCCGAGACCTCTTTTTTTCTACCGTCACATTTTGAAAAATATTTATAATACTTCACAAAAAAAGCTACATCTAATTTAAGTTTCAAGATAGAATTTCAATTTCGATACCATCCAAGAAAGGAGGGTTTTGTAAACATGACTATATTTTTTAATGGGAAAAAAGTATATTTTTAACTAGATAGATAGATAGATTTATTGTAGTGGGCCGTAGCCCATTTACAAAGGTTGGCAACAAATTTTGACAAAAGCGGATACAAAGTTTGATAACACAAAATACAATATAATACATTTTTAAAAAATTTAAAACACAATTTGAGACAAATATACAAAAAAAGACAAAAATAAATTACATGAACAATTAGAATTGGGTTTCAAATCTGTTATTCCTGCACAAGTTCACTGATCAAGTCCTCCCGGAATTTTAAAACAGAGATTGCATAATTATAAAAACAAAAATATTCTTTATTGTAAAATTTTAGGATGGTTGAAATATTACTGGATTCAATTGATGATAAGTATTTTTGTCTGAATGCATCGTAAATTGGACAGACTAAAAAAACATGATCCCAGGTTTCATTTTCTGTTGTGTTACAAAACTTACAGGACTCGTTAGGAAAAATTTCGAAAGCAACTCCTTTAAAAAATATACGGGATTGATTGCAACGAATTTGTATAATAATTCTTTTTATAGTGATGTCTATATTTGAAATTAAATAGTCTTCGATTAAATGTGAGTTTTTGATATATTTATACTGTGAGTGGTTAATACTATTGTTCATTGAAGCAAGATCATTTTGTGTGTATTAGTCATGGTATACTTGTACTATCGTTGAAATGTAGTGTTCAGCAACTTTATGGTCTTGCGAAAGCCAAACAAAATAAAAACCAGCGTTTTGTAAAATATTTCTTATCGAGATGGCCCAATTAAATTTATTGTTTGTGCAGTTAAAGGATATATTATACATGTTTAAGTAGCAAATTTTAGCAAACCTATCATCTGACATTTTGAGAAGGTGTATCCAGTATTTTAAAATTAAACGAATAAAAACTAAAGAGATCCTAGGATGACCTAATTCGAGTCTTAAAATATATCCAGGTATATAACGGGAAACTGTAAGGAGCTTTCTAACAAAAATACAAAAACATTTTTCTAGATCATTGTAGTTATTTATCGCCCAAACTGCAGCACCGTATGTTAAAACAGATAAAATCAAAGCATCAAATAATTTAAACCATGAGTTAACCGAATTAATTTTTGCGCCTGTCAGTATGGACCAAGAAGTGTTTACTGCACTATTTGTTTTAGAAATAAAATAATTTCTGGCAAGATTAAAACAGCCAGATGAAGAAAATGGAATACCTAGATAAACATAACTAGAAACTATTTTCAATTCGTTATTGTTGTAGAAAAATTTGTCATGCTTAGATAATTTACCGCCCTTACGAAATATAACTATTTTAGTTTTATTAATGTTAACAGTTAAAGAGAAGTTATTACAGAATTTTTCAAGAATATTAAGTTTTCTTTGGAGATTTATTGGGCAATCAGCGAGAATCACAGCGTCATCGGCATAAAGCAAAATATGTATAAAAATATCAGAATTGATATATATACCAGGGATTGATGATTCGTTTAACCAAATTATTAAATTATTCAAAAACAGGATAAATAATAAAGGACTTAGAATTTCTCCTTGTAAAACACCAGTAGCAATATTAAAGGATTCGGTAGATCCGTCACCTACTCTAACTCGGGCCGTAGCTTTTTTTATACATGTCTTTTATAATAGAAATAAATTTTGGGCTGACTGATATCCCGTTTAAAGCTGACCACAGAAGATCATGATTGACGTGTCAAATGCCCCTTTTAGATCTATAAATGCAGCATAGAGTTTACCACGTTTTTTCCTTAGCTTGTTTTGTACTATTGAGTTTAAAATAAACGATTGATCCACACAACTATATCCCTTTCTAAACCCAGCCTGTTCTTCTAATAATAAGTTATTTTGATCAAGCCAGCTTACCAGTCTATTGTTCAAAATAGATGTAAATAATTTACCTATTACTGGAACCAAAGATATGGGTCTGTAGTTACTCGGATTGATTGGATCACCTTTCTTAAAAATTGGGCATATTAAAATATCAATCCAGCTAGCTGGATAGGAACCAGAGTTGAAAACTTTGTTAAAAACTGTTGCAATGATCTGAATGGACTCGTGGCCTTAATATTTAAAAAATTCTGGTCTCAAACCATCTACACCAGGGGATTTGCCATTTTTTAATTTATGTAGTACAGATTCCAATTCATAAGATGTGATATCTGGGTCAAGAATAGAATCGAAGTGTGAGAAGGAACGTGTTACACATAAATCAATTGAGGGATTTGGGGATAATTGATTGTTTGAAATAGAGAAAACACCAGAATAGTAATCAAACCAATCTTTTGGTGATGTGTTGGGGGTCGTAGCTTTAATTCTTTTAAATTTGCGTATAGTTTTCCAAAACGATTGCGAGTTATTGCAATTTGCTAATTGAATTTGGATAGAAGAGTAGTAACTTTCCTTTTTGCCAGTACATAATTGTTTATATTCTTTTTGTAGCAGCCGATAGTTTTGAATGTTTTCGATGTAGTTTTTTGTTACGCGTTTCAGAGCTGACCTAAGGTTAGATCTTAAAGTATAACAGTCTTTATCAAACCAACTGTCTGCAAATAAATTATTCTTTTTTGGTTTATGAGGTGAGATAGATTTCATCATGTCATACTTTTCTGCAACACATTCAAAGATGGGTACAATGTTTTTCGCATCAATATCGGTTACATTCTGTAATTTAAGGTCTATGTCTGTTATGAAATTAGTGATTAGATTTGGATTCCAGGAAGACTTCTTCAGGTGAACATCTGAGGTATTAAGCGTGTTTAATTTCTGTGATTCAAAAGTATTAAAAATAAAAGTTGCTAATATGGGCAAGTGGTCGGATCCTATTTTAGGCAAAACAAAAAAGTCTGTTACATAAATATTAAATATAGGACTGGATACTATAATATAATCAATTGTACTTGCACCGTTAACAGATAAATAAGTAAAGTTTCCCTCTATATCTCCTGGTAATATACCGTTGAGACGTATAAAGTCATTTTCAACACAAAAGTGATGCAGAGATTTACCTCTTGAATTAGTTATTTGGTCTTTTGGTTTTAATAAAATAGAGTCATTGGAATAAAGGTGATCGTTTGTATTAACTATGGGTACAAGATTTAAAGAATTTCAGCGTGCATTAAAGTCACCTAAGAGTATAACATTACAGTAGTTCAGATATTGAATCAATTGAAAGAATTCATTGAGGGCATTGTCATATTTAATATCAGGCGGAAAATAGCAACAGCCAAATAATACATTTTCTAAAGAGTTATAAGCAGCAGAAAACAGAATCCAGAAGCGTGTTATATCTATCACTTTGACTTTGCGGACTTTCTTCGGATTATATGCACATAAAATGCCACCGCTCGGTCGACCCGACATGCCCTCTCTGACTGCATAACTTTGGATGGTAATAAAGTGCTTTAGATTTGAAATTAAATTAAATTGAGAAGTGTGCCAAGTTTCGACTAAGGCGAAAAAGTCAGAGTGTTGAAATATTAACCAAAAATCAGGGTAAATACCTTTGTTGTGTATACCTGCGACGTTCAGATGGATGATCTTTGAAGAGATAGGCACGTCGGGGAGATCGACCGGTGGACCTTTTTTGTTAGGTTAAAGGTAAATTCTCTTGTTGAGAACCCACAATAACAACACTTGAGTTTTCAAAGCTGTAGACATACTGTTTGCCATCGATTAAAAGTTTGTCATAGTTCAATCTTGCAGAAACTACACCCTCGTTTTTTCTTTCTTTCATAAAGTTACGCAAGTGAAATCTGGCAGTTCTTGTCCTCTGAGAAAAATCATCGTTGATAAATATGTTTGTTCCCTTTAACTTGAAACAGTTTTTCTTTATTCGTTCTTTATCTTTGAAGTTTAGAAGTTTACAAATAATAGGTCTGTGTTTGTTTTGATTCTTTCTTCCTAATCTGTGAGCACGCTCAATGGATATATCAGTAATATTTAACTTCGATTTGCAAAGTTCCATAACTTGGTTTTCTGCTTCTTCCCAGGACTCGGATCCAACTTCCTCCAAGCCAGCGATAACTATATTATTCCTTCTACTTCTGTCCTCGAGTTCCGATAACTTGCGCTGCAGGTTTTCGTATTCATGGTTAGGTGTTTTGGAGGCGTTTAATACGTCGGCCTTGGCAGGAGGTGGGTGACTTTTTAATTTGTTTTCAATATCGTTAACGTTCGTTCTTTCGTTGTTTTTTCTAATCGTTCTTTCAATGTCTACAATTGCTTCGTCAATATTTCCAAGCCATGAGGTGAGATTATCTATATTGTTAATCAATTTATTTACGGTATTGTTGGATTCCAGTTGAAGTTTAATCAGAATCTTTGGAGATCAATATTTTCATCCGTGAAGATAGTAGATATGTCTTCAGTAGTATTGTCGAATCGGAATTTTGACTTAGGCTGTATATCACTTATATTTTTTAACTATTTAGAGCCGTTTTAATTTTTCCCTTTTGAAAAAACGTGCAAAATTGGCGATTATTTTAGACATTTCGTCAATTGTTTAAAAATGTATAACTATAAAACTAAATAAAATTTTCAAAAACGCTCTGGATCATTTGTAGCCAATAGTTTAATCTATATTCTAATTTTTTTATTTTTTTATTTTTGTTGAAAATTGGAAGACAAGTATTCAAAAATATATGATTTTTTTTTCCTCGAAATTTTATGAAATTATTACTTTAACATTAAATAACGTCTAAAATACCGATAGTATGGAAAAATAAATATATTTACCTTATTTCTCAAACACTTCATAACAAACTGGCATAATTTAGGACACTTACTTTTTGAGATACGAGCGGAACAATGAGAATAAAGTCCCAAATTAAAACTTCTCGAAATATCCGAAAAAACCTTGCTTTTAAACTATTTTTAATATCTAGCTTAATTAACTCTATCTAATTTAATTGTAAAAATAGAAATATAATCTTTATGACATGGGAGAGATGAAGTTTTAATGAACATCAGTATATTTTTTTGAATAAGAAAATATGTCATTTTAAATTACTTATAGCAGTTTAGATATCACTTTTAAAAAATGAGGAAGAAAAAACTTCGAGTGGAACGTGTTTAAATGTTTAAAAGATTTATAAATTCAAACCTAATTCGAATTTTAAAAATGCTTACTCGGATTTCCAGTTCGAACCTATTCCTACATTCTCTAGAAAAATTGGATCTCTCCTTTTAATATTGTGTCAGAAACTCGACGGAAAAATTGTAAGCGAAATTTTAGCAACGACGAATTTAATGTTAAATAAGTTCTAAACTAATAATCGTATAGAAACAAAAATATATTCTTCTTATTTTCCAAAGATTTCTTAATAAATTCACTTAATTTTGTAATTTTAGAATTTTTGCTTTTTGAGATGCGATTTGAATAACAGCGAAATAATTGAAAATTCCACCTAAGGCTTAATTTTTTTTTAGTTTTTAAAGAAAGGTTTTTACAAAAAACCTTATAAATAAAACAGCCAATTATATATATTATTTCTGTAGTAAAGACGTCTCTTAGACGCAACGAGTCTTAACACATTAGGTGTAAAAAGAAAGAGAATTTCATGGATCAGTGACGAATTATATTTTGATCTCATAAATATCTAAGTTTTATTTATTGTGTTTAAAATAATTCATTTTAAACAGGTTTTTTTTTAAACTAGCCGTTGATAATGCCACCATATATGAATAGACCGTTAAACTTTTGTTTATTTTTTGGCTCTAATGAATGTATGTGTGTATGGGGGGGGGGGCTTGTTCAAGCGATAATTATTGCACGGACAAGTTTTTGAATAATTTACTAATATTATATAAAAAAGTTTCTCATCAAATATGGATGATAAGATGTTATGCAAATTATTGAAATTAAGATGCTATGCAAATTAATGAAATTAAGATGTTAGGCAAATTATTGAAATAAAGATGTTATGCAAATTATTTTTTAAAAAATAATGAAATCACCGTGTGTTTTGTAGGACGATTTTTAGGTTTCAGTCACGAATAACCTGATAAGTATGAGATTAGAGGCGTCTTGTGCAATGTTATTTAATATAGCTAATCTCAGCTTGTGTTCAAGCGATCTTAATGAAACTTGACAAACTTAAAACAGTAGCTCAAAAGATGATTTTCCACGTTATTTGAAGTCGATTGCTTGAAAAGAAATTGAAATTAAGATGTTATGCAAATTATTTTTTAAAAAATAATGAAATCACCGTGTGTTTTGTAGGACGATTTTTAGGTTTCAGTCACGAATAACCTGATAAGTATGAGATTAGAGGCGTCTTGTGCAATGTTATTTAATATAGCTAATCTCAGCTTGTGTTCAAGCGATCTTAATGAAACTTGACAAACTTAAAACAGTAGCTCAACAGATGATTTTCCACGTTATTTGAAGTCGATTGCTTGAAAAGAAATTGAAAATAAGATGTTATGCAAATTATTTTTTAAAAAATAATGAAATCACCGTGTGTTTTGTAGGACGATTTTTAGGTTTCAGTCACGAATAACCTGATAAGTATGAGATTAGAGGCGTCTTGTGCAATGTTATTTAATATAGCTAATCTCAGCTTGTGTTCAAGCGATCTTAATGAAACTTGACAAACTTAAAACAGTAGCTCAAAAGATGATTTTCCACGTTATTTGAAATCGATTGCTTGAAAAGAAATTGAAATTAAGATGTTATGCAAATTATTTTTTAAAAAATAATGAAGTCATCGTGTGTTTTGTAGGACGATTTTTAGGTTTCAGTCACGAATAACCTGATAAGTATGAGATTAGAGGCGTCTTGTGCAATGTTATTTAATATAGCTAATCTCAGCTTGTGTTCAAGCGATCTTAATGAAACTTGACAAACTTGAAATAGCAGCTCAACAGATGATTTTCCACGTTATTTGAAGTCGATTGCTTGAAAAGAAATTGAAATTAAGATGTTATGCAAATTATTTTTTAAAAAATAATGAAATCACCGTGTGTTTTGTAGGACGATTTTTAGGTTTCAGTCACGAATAACCTGATAAGTATGAGATTAGAGGCGTCTTGTGCAATGATATTTAATATAGCTAATCTCAGCTTGTGTTCAAGCGATCTTAATGACACTTGACAAACTTAAAACAGTAGCTCAACAGATGATTTTCCACGTTATTTGAAGTTGATTGCTTGAAAAGAAATTGAAATTAAGATGTTATGCAAATTATTTTTTAAAAAATAATGAAATCACCGTGTGTTTTGTAGGACGATTTTTAGGTTTCAGTCACGAATAACCTGATAAGTATGAGATTAGAGGCGTCTTGTGCAATGTTATTTAATATAGCTAATCTCAGCTTGTGTTCAAGCGATCTTAATGAAACTTGACAAACTTAAAACAGTAGCTCAACAGATGATTTTCCACGTTATTTGAAGTCGATTGCTTGAAAAGAAATTGAAAATAAGATGTTATGCAAATTATTTTTTAAAAAATAATGAAATCACCGTGTGTTTTGTAGGACGATTTTTAGGTTTCAGTCATGAATAACCTGATAAGTATGAGATTAGAGGCGTCTTGTGCAATGATATTTAATATTGCCATTCTCAGCTTGTGTTCAAGCGATCTTAATGAAACTTGACAAACTTGAAATAGCAGCTCAAAAGATGATTTTCCACGTTATTTGAAGTCGATTGCTTAAATAGAAACTGAGTTATTACAACTTAAATGTCTTACCTCCCATTATTTTAGCACACTTTTTTTTAACATTTCTTCTGCTTAAAACTTCTCAATGTCGCTCTTGTGTAGTTTAACGGATATGGCACTAGACTGCGACTACCAGGGCGACTTAAAGAAGTTATAAAGAGAAAGCACCTTAAAAAGGTGCACCAAAAGAATGGGAAGTAAAATAATTGAGTAGTCTCTATTTAAGCAATCGACATCAAATAATGTGGAAAACCATCTTCTGAACAACTATTTTAAGTTTGTCAGGTCGCTTTGACTTGGAAAAAAAGCTGACATTATCAATATTAAGCTACACTACTGATTGTTGAGAAAGTACGGTATCTTAAACTTGAGTACGTCATCGCTCATTTACGATGGAGTTGTACTTAAAAAGAAATAGTAGGTTTAGATACACATATATAAGTACCTTTTTTTACAGTTTCGGGCAGAATCGTATACTTCAGTTGGTCGACACTCTCGTGGTACAAATGACAGAGTGCGGAATGGGTTAATAAACAGTCTGTACAAAACGTCCCACCTTCCACTACACGATGGTATGTCATTTATCCCCATATTCTGATTCCGCTTGGAGTTATAAGGATATTACAAAGGTCGTTTTTTAATACGCGACTCAGTACAACTATGTACCCACACCGAAAGGAAAAAACCTCAAAACCCTAACTATTTTCATTTGCCTCAGAACACTGTCTACTTAAAAATAAACATTACTTCAGCTCTAAAAACACTTTTCCCGTACACATTAATCTGAATATGATCAAATGTATATCAAATGTCGTGTTTTAATACGCGACTCCGTACTGAAAGGAAAGACACGTCAAAACCCTAACTATTGTCATTTGCCTCAGAACATTGTCTACTTAAAAATAAACAGCACTTCGGCACTAAAAACACTTTTCCCGTCCAAATTAAACTGAATATGATGAAATGTATATCAAATGTCGTGTATTAATACGCGACTCCTTACTGAAAGGAAAGACACGATAAAACCTTATTTTCATTTGCCTCACAACATTGTCTACATAAAAATAAACATTACTTCGGCACTAAAAACACTTTTCCCGTACAAATTAATCTGAAAATGATCAAATGTATATCAAATGTCGGGTTTTAATACGCGACTCCGTACTGGAAGGAAAGACACGTCAAAACCTTAACTATTTTCATTTGCCTCAGAACATTGTCTACTTAAAAATAAACATTACTTCGGCACTAAAAACACTTTTCCCGTACAAATTAATCTGAAAATGATCAAATGTATATCAAATGTCGGGTTTTAATACGCGACTCCGTACTGGAAGGAAAGACACGTCAAAACCTTAACTATTTTCATTTGCCTCAGAACATTGTCTACTTAAAAATAAACATTACTTCGGCACTAAAAACACTTTTCCCGTACAAATTAATCTGAATATGAACAAATGTATATCAAATGTCGGGTTTTAATACGCGACTCCGTACTGGAAGGAAAGACACGTCAAAACCTTAACTATTTTCATTTGCCTCAGAACATTGTCTACTTAAAAATAAACATTACTTCGGCACTAAAAACACTTTTCCCGTACAAATTAATCTGAATATGAACAAATGTATATCAAATGTCGGGTTTTAATACGCGATTCCGACACGTCAAAACCTTAACTATTTTCATTTGCCTCAGAACATTGTCTACCTAAAAATAAACATCACTTCGGCACTAAAAACACTTTTCCCGTACAAATTAATCTGAATATGATTGTCTCCCCAAGCTTTTCCCGCGGAGATTTTCTTATTTCTCATTTTCCCAAAGTGTCGGAAACCGCTGAAATAGGTGAAAATATGACGTCCCATTTCTTTCCGGAGTCAGAAAAGAAGTGTCGCTCTTGGAGTCTATTTTTAGTAACTTGGAGTAGGGAGCTTGCTCCCGAAAGCTTCTCTCTTCATCGCCGAGATTTATTACAGGCAGGGGAAAGAGGCCCTTTGTTGAGTTTATATCGAATAAAAGTTTCTTCGGTTATGGGCGTTTTTCTTTTCGGGAAATAATCATGGAACCGCGGAAAATAATCGGTGTGGGATTATTATGTTGAGGTATGTGAAAGTCTGCGGGGAAAGTGCCTGGTGGAAGATGGTGGAAGTGGTATAAAATTTAAATTTTGAGTCCGGTTCACATATATTACGTTAGAAAAGATGTATCTGACTGCCCTTAAGCCCGACAGTCAGTCACATTCGTGACTTTGACTGTTCCCTAGTGCAGTGAGGATTTGTATATAATATCCATTATACAGTAGACAGTGCCGTTGCACAAAACATATTTTTTTTTGGAGGGGGGGGGGGGGGTTGAGACAAGAAATTCCCAACTTAGCGATTCGATATTCCCAACTCAACAGTGCTGACATTTCCCAGTTCCAACTAATCGACAATTTTCATCTTTTTTTTTATATATATATTTTAGGTAATATTCAACAGTTTTCTCACAAGCGTTGATTTGTTGCATTCATATTCCAATGCAGTGTCCGTTCATAGGTCTAATTTAAATGTAATCTTGCAAGTTGGGCAACTTTTAATCTTCCCTAGTATTTTCATTTGTTAATAATATTAATTTTCTTCAGGCATAAACTTTCCCAACTCGAGGTTTTTAGAAGTCGAAATTCCCAACTGTCAGGCCTTCCAGATTATGCCCCCCCCCCCCCCCACGGTGCGACAGGCCTGACGGTAGACCCTCCCTGTGGCGACTCCACGATCTAGTGATTCCATCCTTGTAAGACAACTACTAAAGCCTGAACAGTTAACTAGTTTATATGATATGTGCCTTGTGAATATAGATGCCTCCGTGGCCGAGTGGATTAAGGCGTCAGCTGGGAATCCAAGGGTCCCCGATTCAAACCTTGCGATGGACTAGACCAAAGAATAGTAAAAAGCAGTGATATTGCGATCGGAGGGTTGCCAACTTCGCTACCAAAATACTAGAATGTCGTCCAGAACATCCACAAAAATTAACGGCGTGTATACGGGACTGGTGCACGATAAATCTGATCGGGGTCCAAAGTCCCGACGTCTATTGAAGGCTGTTCAGGTGTTGTCCTCGTCATCTGACCATGGTTCAAAAATATGAGGCATCGTTCCCGGGTCTTTCCTTTGAGATAGGCCTCGAACCGTCGCCAATAGCCCACTCTGCAGCTCTAGTGCGACGTTAATTAACCAAACCAAACCAAAAAAGCCTTGTGAATATAAATCTTTTTCTTTCATTAAACTCATTGTATCACTTAACATAATTTAAAGACATTTGGTGCTGTTCCTTGAGGAGTCGCCGTGACAAGGGTCTACTGTGCAAGTAATTCTTTGCTTAACCAAAGAGAATTGAAATAATATTTGTTCTAAATCATACTATGCAGCGGACTTGGGCCAATACAGAAGTTATTTTAACCTTCGGTATAGATTGTGGTCCCAGGACAACAGTCATAAGTCATAAAAGCAGGGAGGAGAGGGCCCCCTTGGGTGAACTTGTGCACGTCCTCCTTGTCTAGGTAAAGAGGCAGCAATTTGCATATTATCCTTAGGGCGTATTTTAGCGAATAATATAAATGAAATCTAGTGTGCGAAGTATTTATTGCTTGTTGTATCTTGGCTTGAGGATGATTCTGACCACTGAACTCTAACTGTAACTTCTGGAAGGCTCAAAACTTATTTCCTCTACGGGCGCGTTGAAGCCAATGTATAAGACACCATACTGTACCCCAAAAACATTTTAAGGGATTTAGTGGTGTTTTTTTTAATACCATAGCATTGTAGAAATATTAAATATGTATATAAATATTATATTTTCTTTTTATAGAATTAATTTTTATATTTCCAATCAAATAGTTTTTGATCTTGCTTTTTAACCACTTCGACTTTGACTCGCAAATGACTTTCTATTTTAAAGTAGATTGCATTTTAAATGGGTTCAAATTGAAAAAAAACTCAGTCAAAAGCAATACATGTCGGCTTATTTTAACATGAAATATATACGAAATATTGTGGTAGCGGTGAACGGTACAGTTGTTACCCTTTCAAGTGGCTTCAAGTCAAGAAAATGTCTTGCCCAATCCAGAAGTTACAGTTAGAGATCAATGATTTTGACCAATGAACCCAGTTGAATGCGGTAGTCAAATCGTATGAATTAAATGGAGAAGAGAACGAACCCTGTCTTTCGAAGGGGGCTTTCTATATAGTTTTGAAGAAGTGTAATTTTTGAGAGTTGGAAAAACAGTTTTGCAAGACCCTGACGAATGTCCCTCTTCGAAATAAATGTCTTGCATCGTTAGTATGATGTCAAAGACGTCGACAACCAATGAGATCGCTCGTAAAATTTATAAAGATAATTTTTGCACAAGGACTTAATTTCATCGCATAATCAGAACTTCGAAAAGAGGACTTGCATTTCTTTCCATCTTCAAAAAATAGTTTGTACAGGAAAAAAAAAACGAACCAGTTCTTGTTTTTTGGCCACTATTTATCGTAGGGCTAAACTTAATATACCATTTTGTACGGAATAAAATATACTATACAATAATATGCAAATTTCTTTCCATCTTCAAAAAATAGTTAGTACATACGAGCCCTCTAGTTTCAAAACCAGGTAGATCCATTTTCATAAATTTTACAGCAGACGCTATAAAACGATTGATATCCACGTACTTTTGAATCTAAGAGCATGACTTTCAATGCACTTTTTAGACTGAATTCAGATAATTTTGGTCAATGCAGCTTTGTAAAGTGATGCAGTGTATTGAAGACTTATAAAGAATATTAAAGGATTTTGTGAAAGTGTGGATCTATCAGGATTTGAAACTAGATGTCTAATATATTCTTCTTCTATTAAAGATTAAACTCTTCAACGTTTACAGGGCTACCCTAGTTCATTTTTATTTTGCACCAATTAATTAGTAACTCCTTAGTTAAACTTAAACCCCGCTAACGTTATTCTATTTACTAGACTTAATTCGATGAAGGTGTAAGGACCTCCGGTCGACACACCGTAAGGTTAATTCCGATTTCCGATTTTTATTTTAACACAAATAGTTTCATTTCTGATTATTCGCATGGTGCATATATTTATAGATTTGTTCTAGTATGTTTGGTGGCGTTTTTTAATACCTTACATCAGACTTTATCCTACACCTGAAATCCATAAGCTAATATTGGGAGTATACTACACCTTCCAGAGACAGTTAATTGAAGAACTTCACAGAATTACTTTATTAACTATCTTTTTGAAGTCGCCGACGTTGTGCTTTATCCAAAGTACACTGAGTTATTTTATATAAAGTCATTCTAATCCTTTGGAAATAAGAAAAGTTAATAAAATGGGGGAGAAAGTTTTTTTCAAGTTAGTACATATTGGAAAAATACTTCAATTTTTCGCAAGGAAGATTAGGAAACTCTTTCAATTACCACTAGCTGGGTGGGTCCCTCTACCCAATTTCAAGGCCAAATAAGGAAATCTATTTTATTATTTCTTAATTTAGGACAAAGGTGGATTTTCTACAAGCATGTTTAGCCCACAACCTACTTTTATTAAAATGCTCATAATTTTTTTTGAAAAAAGTTATTGGGGGGGGGGGGGGGGTTAAAAATACATAACTCATTTAACATTTTAAAACAGTAGGGGGGGGGGGTCTCCAAATTTTTTTTAATTATGTTTTAGCAGATTTTCACTGATTTATATTTAAAAAATACACCTTCTTATGATATAAAAAAATATCCATAAACTATATATAATGGTGATTTATAGTGAGAAATTTATATTGACTCCAACTCCAGTTTGAGACGGGTTTTGATAAAAGAACACTGTAAAAAATGTGCTTAAAAGTGAGTACATGGACGTTCTCGTTTTTCTTTTGAGTACAGTTGCATCGTAAATGAGCGATGACGTACTCAAATTTAAGTCATCGTACTTTCGCAAAAATCAGCAGTATGGTTTATTATATTCCTTTAATATCAGCTTCTGTTCAAACCATCTTAACAAAGCGACCTGGCAAACTTTAAATATTCGTTCCGAAGATGGTTTTCCACATTATTTGATGTCGATTGCTTAAATGGAAATTGTGTTATTAGAACTCAATTATCTGCCTTAACCCATTCTTTTGGTACACTTTTTTAACATTACTTATGTTCATAACATCTTCACGTCGCCCTGGTAGCTTAACGGATAATGCTCTGGACAACAGTGCCTACATATTTTGGTTCGATTCTCGGTAAGTCGTGGTTGTAATTGTCGATATTTATTGTAAGGGATTTATGAAGGCAGCCTATGTGCATCTGCTCTTTTTATTAATTTTTACTGATTGTACTCGTTTTTGAGTACGTCTTTTTCAAAAATGAATATTCGGAGCGACGATAAGCATCGAATGTACTTAAAAATTGTACATTTGCACAACAATATTTTGTTTAATGGAGTACTTTTCTTCAAAAAATTAATTTTTCTAGGCAATTTAAATCGAGTTTAAAAGTCGGTTTGTTTGAGTTTACAAAAAACCTTGCGATATAGTGTGATGCGGGAAAACTTCTATATATAAACTAAAAAACTCGAATTATTTATTAATATTCCTTGATTTTGTATAGAAAAAAAACCTTTTAATATATTTCAATGAAAATATTACAAAACAAATCTTTATTTAGCTTTTTTCAATTATTTTCAAGGTGGGATAAAATGGGTCATCGAATTATTAATGCTAAAGAAAAATAAAATGGAAAAAATGTAACAAACTTCGCAAAAAGTACAATTTTCTACAAAAATATTATTTCAAAGCTTATAAATGGCAAGAATTATCTACAATACATTTAAGACTGTTTATATGTTAATAATTAAGTTACACACCTGTTTTTTAAAACGAAGTGTGAACAAGAAAACCATATTTCGATCACACAAAAAATTCATTTTCTGGTTTTGTTAGAACACGGAAAAAAATTTAATGGATAAAAAGTCGTCTCCGGAACAAATTAAAAATAACGTAAGTACAGAAAATATACCCGCAACGAAATAAATAAAAAATTATAAAAACAAACGTTTTATTTCGTAGATAATAAATAAAAAAAAGTAGATTTTTCAAAATGGCGAATTAACTCATTTTTAAAAAGACTGTGACTGAGTATTTAAGAGTTAAAAGTTGATGACTGCCATTTATTTTATTTTATTCAAATTACTAATTTGACTAAAAAATTTGTTTTAATAATGCCTTTTTTTATATGAAACATTTCATAATTTCCCACTGGTTACCCCTTTTACTCCATCTGTAATTAAAAAAATATATATTAAAAAACAAAAATTTTGATATAAAAAAATATTAAACATATTCAAAGATATCAGGGAACATATTGCATAAATACACCGAAAAATAGTTTCATTGAATGAATAATCTTTTAAAAGTGAAAAATAGCTTTGAATAAAAAAAAAATCCTACCCATTTAACCCCACCTTACCCTACTGATTTATCGAGTTACGACGTTTATTCAGATTTTAGAAATTCAGAAGTCGATTAAATTAACTTAAGAAGAAAGAGGGTACGAGAAAAAATTGTGTGTCTTCATAAACGTAAACTTTTTGGGCTACGGAGGAAAAACGCAAGGACATGTTCCCCAACTTAATTTTCGTATATAGTAAATAATAAAAAGTAGATTTTTCAAAATGGCGAATTTAACTTATTTTTAAATAGACTGTTACTACTGAGTTTCTAAGAGTTAAGAGTTGACGACTGTTATTTATTCTATTTTATTTTCTGAACCAGGGATTAAAACAAACGTTTTATTTCGTAGATAATAAATAATAAAAAAGTAGATTTTCAAAATGACTAATTTAACTTATTTCTAAATAGACTGTTACTGAGTTTTTAAGAGTTGACGATTGCTATTTATTCTATTTTCTTAACCAGGGATAAAAATCGCCTTTTATAATAAAAGAGTGTAATTTGATTTGATTCTATGATTCACGATGACTTCCTTCTATACTCTGAAAAATATCACTCTCATTTTGTTACCATTCTGGTTATTTTCGTCAATTTTGTCAACCGTTTCGTCATTTAGTCACTTGACTTTTAACGAAACAAGAATCGTCAAATTCTTAACGAAAGTAACTTACTCAGATTTATTTCGGTGGCTTCGGTTTTTTTATACGTACGGTCGATAGCGCGCATGACTTCGGACCAAGTTATACGTGGTTCGATTTTATCCTTCGATATTTTTTTTTAAATCGTCCTCATTTTTGCATTTTGCAGCAGGCATTTTTAACAGTGCAAATGCACTGCTTTATTTTTTGTCATATAAATTTTAAAATTATATGACACAAAGAAAAATACTTTTAAGTACTTCATTTTTTTTTTTTCATATGACGCAACAAAAAGAAAACTTGATAAAAAATAGAATGAAGAGGAAAAGTCATATAAACTTAAGAAAATATGAATTTTATAGTTTTTTTTATATATATTGAAGATGAAAGCATTTTAATTAAATTTTCCGACAAACTTCAAATAACATGCTTGACACGGTTCTCTCTTTTGACGGCTAAAAGCCGCGTTAAAGTAAATTATAAAACTAATATTAAAGAAGAAAGTTATTACAAAGTAATTTTATTTTTAAAAAAGATCTACTGTTACTAAAAATGCGTTAAGTTATTATTACTGTTGTTTTAGTAAATTTAAAAACCATTTTCGTTTATTCTGCTTTTATATAGTGCTATTTTAATTTTAAAAATCTTTGTTATATTATCGATTAAAGTTAACCCGTTATTGCATGATTTTTTTTATTTTTTTTTGTCTTTTTTTAATAATTTTTTTTTTTTTTAATTTTTTTTTTTTTTTTTTTTTTTTTTGCACCTGACCCGCTGAAAAAATATATACAAAAATCCTAATTGCCTATTTAATTATTAGGTTGGAGGGAAAGTTCTGTCGTATTTTAAAGAAAATATTTGAATTCATTTATAAAAATATGTGTTTAATATTAATCAATTATATATGCTCCGTTATTTGATACAACCTGTTGCCATCTTTCAGGTAACCTGTGAATTCCTGTTTTTTCTCATCCTTGGAGTTAAAATAGTCAGCAACTGCCTTAGAAACACTTTCAAAAGACGTAAATTTTTTTCCCGTTAGATAATTTTGCAGAGATCTGAACAGGTAATAATCAGATGGTGCAATGTCAGGTGAATACGGTGGGTGACTAAGGACTTCCCATCCTAACGCATTCATTTTTTGTTGTGTCACCATTGCAGTATGCGGGCGAGCATTATCGTGGTGGAACACTATTCCTTTTCTGGACGCTAATGCTGGCCTTTTTTCTTTGATATCTGCATTCAATTTATCCAGCTGATTGCAGTACAGATCCGCGTTGATGGTTTTCCACTGTTTCAGCAACTCGTAGTACACTGGACCTTTCCTGTCCCACCACAAACAAAGCAGTACTTTTCGTTGATGGATACTTGGTTTTGGAACTGTTGCTGATGATGTTCCTGGTTTGCAGTAAGATTTTTTTCTCTTAATATTCTCGTAAAGAATCCACTTTTCATCTCCAGTAACCAGCCTGTCCAAAAACGGCTCCACATTGTGTCTAATCAGATGTGAAGAACACATTCTTACACGATCAGACAAATTCTTTTCCGTTAATTCATGTGGAACCTAAACACTTTGCTTTAACACAAACCCTAGAGATTTAATGTGATCTCCAACAGTTGTATGATGAATGCCAAACTCTTCTGCAATTTCTCGATTTGTTGTTGGTTTTCTTTTTATTTACAAGAAAAATCACCTGCCTATTTAAAATACGACAGAACTTTCCCTCCAACCTAATAATTAAAACCTTTGTGTAGCATATATGCAACATCATATGTAATTACTAAAATAATGTTCAAAAAGTATAAAAATATGGTCAAATACAATCTATATACCTCTATTATCTAGGATTTCTTGTAGAGCCAGATTACACTTAGAAGTAATAAAACTATCTTCGAAAACTTCACCTTCACAAGCCAGTTTTAGAACAGCAGACCTAGAAGCAACTGATTGTCTTTATCACAATCATTTTATAAAGGTAAAGGGCCTAGCGGTGGTTATAAGAACCAGGCACATGGTTCCCTACTTGACAATACTATAATAGTTAACATGAAATTCAATAGATGCAACTAGGGGTCATTTTAAAGTTGCGTAGCATATATGCCACAATATGCACTAAAGGGTTTAAAAATATTTAATCCTTCTCAAAACATAAAAATTTTATGAATTCCATAAGTTAAAATTGGGCACACACGTAATAAACAAAATAATTGAGTTCTCATGAAAAGTCAGTATAGTTGTTTTAGTATTTTATATTATTATCGCAAGTTGAAATAAAAAAACTATATATATTTCAAATCGCATATAATTATTGTTTGTTATAAATTCGCATCGTTTAATTATATTAAGATAAATTTGTTTAGTAAAATTTAGTAGGGTAATGTTGGGTAAACAGGGTATATTGGAATATAAATATAAATTACACATTATTGAACTTGTGCTTTGATCTCGTTTTTTTAAACAACACTAAGTTTAATCGAGTACATTTCAGCAAAACATTTAATTTCTAGGTGATTTAAATAAAGTCCAAAAGTCGATTTGTTTGAGTTCACCAAAAAAAATCGATAGTGTGATGCATGGAAAATTTCTATATATATAAACCAAAATTTACCAATATTCCTGTGATTTCTACTGAAAAGAATTTTAATGAAAAAAAATTTAGAAAATTATATTTTATTTAGTTTTTCTTTAATGATTTGCAAGGTGGATAAAATGGGTAATCGAATTTTAATGCTAAATAATAAAATATTCGAAAAAATTTAATAATCTTAAAAAAAAATAGCAATATTTTACAAAAATATGGTCTTTAAGCTTATAAGGCCGCTTTTACATTTAACGACACGACACCGATAAATCGTATACGATTTCAGCGGCACGATATCGGGGTACGCAAAATACACATACGAAGCTGGACGCTTTTTCACTAGCCGATACGATAACGATATTGTCGTTGCCGATCAGACGATACAATTTATCGGAACGTTTTATCGTGGGCACGCGCCTTCCCTACTTCATCGTGACGCCATTTTGAGTTTGTTTCCGAAAAACTTGTTGCCGTCCGCTATAGTCTATTGTGTTTTTTCTTATTTATATTATCAATATGGCTTTTAAGTTCGATATTGCGAACTTGTGTGAATTAGTGGACCTGTATTTGGGATAAGGGAGATGAATTTTACAAGAACAAGATTGTTCCAGAAAAGGCATGGGAGGCAATATTTAGTCAAACCGTCGCCAATAGCCCACTGTGCAGCTCTAGCTCTAGCTTTTTATAGACGTTCAAATAAAACATAAAAATCTCCTTCAAAATGTCTTGCTTTGATGATATCATGCACCCAGAAGCGTTTTATAATTGATCTTTTCTTTCTCCTTAAATACAGCAAATACAACAATCGTAGTTTGTTATAATGTAATTTGTTGCGATGCGCCACATCGAAAATAGACGTGCGCTCGGCAACAGACCAACACGCACTGAATGTAAAAATTGTCGTTTTCGGCGAACGATATCGGTGTAATGAAAAACTGACCATCACACGATATGATAAAACGTTGTTTCGTCCCTTCGCAATCGTTCACGATTTATCGGTATCATGTCGTTAAATGTAAAAGTGGCCTAACGATTTATCACGACGATTTATCTACAATATATTCAACATTACTTATATGTTATAAAATTAAGTTACATGTCTGTTTTTTAAAACAAATTGCGAGCAACAAAACCACAATTAAATCACGAAAAAAGCATTTTCTGGTTATGATAGAACACATAAAAAATATTTTATATGGTTTAGAAAATCGGCTGTGGAATAAATTAAAAGTAACGTAAATAAAAAAAAAATACTCAAAAATAAAAAAATAAATTAAAAATTATAAAAACAAACATTTTATTTCGAAGATAAAAATTTTAATTAAGAAAATAATTTAAAGATAATAATTTTAAAAATTAGATTTTTTAAAATGGCGGATTAACTTATTTTTAGAAAGACTGTTAGTAAGTTTACATATTCTAAATTAAATATACTAAGTTTTTAATAGTTGCTGACTGCTATTTATTTTATTTTATTCAAGTTACTAATTTGACTAAAACTTTTTTTAATAATACCCTTTTATATGAAAAATTCCAAGATTTCCTACTGGCTACCCACATTACCAAATGTGTGGTTGGAAAAGAAAAAAAAAATATATATATATATATAAGGTGTGCCTGTTCTTCGCTTTTTTAAAAGTGGGCAGGGAAAGGACATTTTTGACGTCATAGTGACGCCTACCTCCACCTTCTATGGGTTGTGTAATGCTCCCGTTTGTACAGTCGTTTTAAGAGTCTAGAAAGCAAACTTAATTTAACATGAATTCTTAATTTTAACTAATCATGAATTTATTTAAAAGAAAACAGTTAAAATTTGCTTCAAAAAACAATTTGAATCGATTTGCAGAGTGGTTTAGTTATTAAAATATTCCGGAATCAATTTCACTCAATTTGAACCAATGGCGTGTGAGGTGCTGCCATCTATTTGTTTTTTATGAACTAGTTAAAAGTGATATTCGATAATTTTATTTAATATTTGCTGTATTTTATGAGTTTAAATTATATTTTAAGGATTACATTTAGTATGTAAAAATTGCAAAATATTTGCTGAATAAATTAAGCGTATTAAAATAATATTAGCTGCCCCGAGAGCATGTCCATGAATTTTGAAAAAGTAAAATGGGGGTCGGAACCATCAGGTCAATGCATTTGTATTGGACTTATTAAATGAGTTACAATTTCAATCAAGTAAAATACGGGGACATAACAAAACAAGGACGGGACAAGGATTAGTAGTGAAGCTACCTGAACACGTCCATTTACAGATATTTACATTATTTTGCTAATTAAAAATTAAATCACCAGTTGTTACCCAACCGGGAATCTAACCTAAGTAGAAATGCTTGAAACACACAGCCAATGAGAATGATCAAAAACCCATAGTAAGGCGGAGCAAAAATGACGTCAAAAATGTCCTTCCCTTGCCCACTTTCAAAAAGCGCTGGAATCGGCACACCTTCTATTATTATATATCCACTATCCTTGAAAAAAAGTTACATTAAACAACTTTTGCAAGTGAAAAATAACTTTGAATCAAAAAATGGCAGTTTTCCTATCTATTTCACCCCACCCTACCTTTCCTTACATATTTACATTCTTTTACTTTTTAACGTCGATAGTATCGTAGTTCTAATAAAAGAACGTTTATTAAACTTTCATAGAAAAATTTCTTCTTCACTAAAAAATCCCCAAAATGGTGTTACAGGTCGAACCAGCAAAATGCCATAGTTTAGCGACAAATAAGTACATTTCGGCAATATTGCGACTTCCGTCCTAATCCCGCACCGAATATATTAAGTTTTCTTTTGCTGAAGTTTTCTTTTGGCGAAGTCTTCTTCTTCTCTCTTTCGCGCAAACACACTTTTCCCCCGAAAGTATTTTTCAAGTAATTTAGGATAACGTCGAACCCGGGCTTTTCCTTGTCTTTGAGACAAAACAAAACTGTTTTCTAGTCGAGGGGGAAAAAGTCACAGGGTTTGGCAATAAAGAATGTGACAAACAAAACCAATCACATAGGATAAAGAACAGAAGCATCCTGCTCCAACTGTATATATATTGACTTTTCACGGAATTTCAGTCTTGTAGAAATAGCTTTCCCTAACTTTTATGGAATTTTGTTTTGTCTTCTATTTTTGGAGTTCAATAAATAATACTTCTATTAGTAACCAAAAACAAACTTATTGGGTTTCTTTATAAATATTTTATTCATTGACACGATAGTGATGGTCTGCAAAAAAAAAGGCAAAAAAACACGGACGCAAACTAAACGTAACTATAGACTGTTAAAAATAGGTACTTAAAAATAAGTAGAATGTATTCATTTTAATTACATTCGATGCTTATCATAGCTGTGAATACATAAGTTTCATTTTTGAAAAATAAATGTACTCAAAAATGAGTAAAATAAGCATACGTAGACTGCCTTCATAAATCACTAATCAGAAAAATCATTAATCTTCTAATAAATTCCAACAATTACAACAATTACAACCGAAGTCCATGGCCTTTTCCGTTGTACCACCATAGCAAATTGAAGGATTTATAAACAGGGGTAATGTTAAAAAGGCTTGGCAAAAAAAATGGGAAGTAAAATAATTGAATTGTAATAATTCAGTTTCCAATTAAACAATCGTCATCAAATAATTTGAAAAAACATCTTCCGAACACAATTTTTTGTTTGCCAGGTTTATTTGTTAAAATGACTCGATCAGAAGCTGATATTAGCAATATTAAACCATATTGCTCATTTTATTTTAAAGTACGATTACTTAAAATTTTAGTACGTCATCGCTCATTTACGATGCAATTGTACTCAAAGAAAAACGAGTACGTCTTTGTACTCATTTTTAAGCACATTTTATTTGACAGTGTAGCTTAAATTTTAGTACCTAGGCTAAATATATGCAACCGGTAAAGTCTGAAATCATTGCATTCTATAGATTGCCTGGTGTTTTCAGGCAAAGTATTAAATAAACGAATTCTTTTAATCTATTATATACTTTGCCTGGGCATTTTTTAGAACTCCTAAAGCTATTTATGCAAAGTATGAAATGAGATTCTTCAAATGGCTTTTATGAAAGACATATGAAGAATAAGGGAGCTCGAAATAACATGCAACCTTTTTAGTTAGCATTCGGAACGGATTTGTTACAAAATTTCTGCGATTTATAAAAAATCATTCTTTTAAATTGAGGGCCATGCTGGCCGAGCTGTTACATTATCAAGCTCACTGCCTCGTATTTTTTAACCATAGTCAGATGAACAGTCGATTTGGGGTTCAGCCAATATTTAAAAACAGCTGGCACCTCCATGGAGCAAACATTAGGGGTTTGTCACTTTCTACGAGCAGTTGAATTTGGCACCGAGAAATGGCACATTGCTTTTAAAAACAGCTGGTACCCCTTCGAGTAGTCGTTTGTAGCTACTTATGCCCTCCGAGCAGTCGGTTTTGGCGATGGCAATTTGGCAATGGCAATTTGGAAGCGGGGCGATGGCAATTGCTTTTTTTAAAAACTGGCACCCTCCTTGAGCAGCAGTCGTTTAGGAATCTCGTCTTGAAATTTATCCTAAATTGAATTAGTAATCACGTCGTTTCAACAAATTATAGAAAATGGACAGATCACCCAAAAAAACTTCACAAACAGAAGAAAGGTTGCTGTGTGCCATCCGTATGTGATTTGCTTTATTTTGAAGATTTTACAAGCATCGACGCCTAATTTTTTTATTGAACAGCTAACAAAGAATGTATGTCATTCGGGGAAAAAAAATCATCAAATAAGTTTTTGTACAGATAAATTTTTTCATACTTTGCCTGAAACCGCCAGGTATTCTACAGAATGCCTGGATTTCGTACTTTACCGGTGACCTGTGCAATTTTAAAAGACAAAAACGGCACAAAGTATAAAATATTCTTAATAATGACGTTTCTAATACGGGATTTTGCTACGCTCTCATCAGATATTTTCAAGTTTTAATTTTTTTAATGAGAACGCTTTTTTAGGCAATTAACACAATTGACTGTAATAATCTCAAGACAAAGACAATGGAGACAGTTTCTTGTAACAACAAATAGCTCCGTATTTTTTTTTACTTGTTATCCTCAATAAGAAAGTTCTATAATTCATGTAGAATTTCTTTCATTTCCATATGCGTCTTTTCAATAAGAGCAATCAAATGACTATTTAAATACTTTTTTAAAATAACATTTCTTTCTATATACTGAGTGACCAAAATAATTTGACAATACCCATTTATCATACGCTGAAGTGTACAGCATAGGACATTCGGAAAATTAAAATTGCTGTATATCGCTGTATTGTTAGTCATCGTTTGTCTCTTATAAACCTGGACACTTTTCTTTCCATTCAAGTCGATGATGACATTTTGCCATTGCGATTAATTGCCAGCCAATAATCGATATTTTCCGATTAATCGGTATTTTCGATTAATCGACGCTGAAGTCTACAGCGAATACATTCGGAAAATCCTTGATTAAAATCTGCTGCAATTCGCTGCACATTTAGCCTTCGTTTGTCTCTTATAAACCTGGACACTTTTCTTTCCATTCAAGTCGATGATGACATTTTGCCATTGCGATTAATTGCCAGCCAATAATCGATATTTTCCGATTAATCGGTATTTTCGATTAATCGATGCTGAAGTCTACAGCGAATACATTCGGAAAATCCTTGATTAAAATCTGCTGCAATTCGCTGCACATTTAGCCTTCGTTTGTCTCTTATAAACCTGGACACTTTTCTTTCCATTCGAGTCGATGATGACATTTTGCCATTGCGATTAATTGTCAGCCAATAATCGAAATTTTCCGATTAATCGGTATTTCCGATTAATCAATATTTATAATTTATCGATATTTTTTTAATATACACATTGTGTTGATATATCGATATTTTCGATTAATCGATATTTTATTAGAAGAATAAGTACAGTAGTAATAAGTAAACACAAAGATGTATGTGATATATTTTCTTTAAATTATCATATTTTAATTTCTCTATCACCCCTATTCTCTAATTTAATGGCTTTCCTCCTATGTAGAAAACTTTTACAATTACACATAACTTCTCATTTAGATTAATATTTCTTTTATTAATGAAATAGAATAGTGTTCCACATAAACTTTTAGCTGACGACTTTGATACCCATATTCATTTAGTCTTAGATATACGTTCTATTTATATGCTTGATCATTTTAAATATGGAAAAACAATAGAATTTTTTTATTTTATTAGTAAATTTTTTTTTAAAAATTAATAAAATAAAGTTTTAGCTTTAAAATATCGTAAATATTTATTACTTACCAGCACAGAGAGTTTTGTACAAAAACTACTCAGAAAAGCATATTTTTCATACAATTTAAGTATTTAGCATTGCAATATTTCATGCTTCACGCTCAACTAAAAATTCGTTTTCTAAGAAAAGTTCACAAAATGTCTTTGTTTAAACACATTACAATATTCGTTTCTTGTAACCGTCGAACTATACGATTTTAATGACTAAGTTTGTCTTAACAACCATTGAACCGAATTCAAAACTGCAACACATCAATAAGGTTAAATCCGTAAAAAGGTTGGATAACAGAGTCGACCTTCACCATCCATCAGCGGAAACATAAATGTATCTTATTGTAAACAATGTCATAAATTTAGTACATTGGCATCGTAATTTATGGATACAGGAATATAAGTTAACAAGCATATAAGTTATTCCAGGCGTACTCATCATATTATTGTTTTCACATATTGTTTTCCACGGAAAGGATTTTGCTTCTGATAATGCAGTTTTGAAATATAATTCATATTGGGACTATGAGCAACCATTTTATTCCCATTCATATCCTAATCCTATACGAATCTTAAATTTAATTCTTCTGGAGTTGAAAGTGAACTTTTGCCATCCTAATGTTTTTTTCGGGAAAGTGTTTAAAAACTAAAAAGGGAAAAATAAAATAATATTTTTTTTTTTTTAAAGGAACACCGAATTAAGAAAAATGCGCTAAATAATCTTTATAAATAAATCTTTTAAAAAAAATCCCAAAAGCAAAATTATTGCAAATATCAATTTATTTTTAACCGATTGCACATCGCGCCAATCAAAACTTCAAAATAAAACCAGCAGAAACTTTAAATTAAAACCACCAAATCGCGCGCCAAGGAGAGATGTTATCAATTCGACCGTTACGAATTTGTTTATGTATGTTCGCGCAAGATTTCGCTTCTGATTCAGATATTTGGACATTTTTTTATGTTGGATAGGGGATGTTTCACTTGGGAGCCATTTGAAAAAATATCCGACTATCCGGCATTTAACTATCCGGAATTCTCAATTAACCGGACCGTTTGAAAAAAAAATATTGTCCGATTTCGAAAATTCTTTTTTGTTGGATAGTGAAATA